>VZTL01017485.1:7427-26786 GCA_013400535.1 Scopus umbretta
TGTATTAGAACAGTTTGCAACTTCGTGTCATCTTCATAAATGTGATCAATAGCAATAATAAAGCTGCAAGACAGCTGATTTTTTTTTTTCCCCCTGCAACCCCAAGAGTTACCTTACCATTGGTGGTAGCTCTACTTTGATTCTTTTCTCCTAGTTTTTCACTATTAGTTTGTTGAACTTCACAAACAAAAAACCCACCAGTGTTCTGCTGCAGCCCTTGGAGCCGGAGCAGATGCTGAACGGCACGCCTCCCACTGCTGACAGCGCAACTTCGCACGTAGCGCGAAGGAACCCGGTTTCGCTGGCCTCCTACCTGCGCGATACTCGGACAAAACACTCGATCTGAGTTTCAGTGGGGATTAACTACGTGTTTGTATTTCTTGCCGAATTGGGAATCTGAGATTTCCCTTAAACATTTGTGCTTCAAGTTCCCGTGTGCGGCGCCTGCCGCATGGCAAAATATCATGTTCCCCAGGTCCAGTACAAACCAAAATGCCCAACGCAGGACACACCCGGTAAGCTAACAGTGCCAGAGCCTCAAGCAAATGAATTAAAATTCAGGGGAGAGGGGGAAAGGAACGATATCAATTCACACCCAAGATCATGACCAAGTAGCTAAAGAAAGCCATCATGATATAGGTCTGTAACTGTGCAGCTGGATTCTATCTACTGGAGGTTAACAGTTACTGGTTAACAACCTATATACATTTTGAAAAAGCACGCAAGGGTTTGGGCAGAGAAGTCCTTTTCGCTTCTGAAGCAAACAGTGAAATTGAAGCTGAATAACCACGTATGACTGGTTAGGTTAATCAACACAGCTACTGCTAAAACTTGGGCATTTTGAAGCTAAAAAAGAAGTGTCACAGATGCCATCAAATACATTTTTGTTAAAATAAGCTTAAAAAGGGGGAAAACCCCTTGTGCATTATTTTACTTATTTTCTTAATTACTTTGACTATAAACCACACAGTTTGGTGAGCTGGAAATGGAAAAACATCATTGCCAACTGGCAGGTTTCCATTCCATGAGGCTCCTGCATGTGTGCTTTGCTTCGAGTCATCCCATTCACATCAGGCAACTCTCCGATAGAGCTGATACGCAAGTGTTTACAGAGCTGTGGCCTGAACGAATGCTGCTGCAAGGAGGACACATTTGCCAACGATGTCAAGCAGCCTAACACCACAAGCAATTTGATCTTGGAAAGATCTCTTGTCTTGATGTCGCCGGCAGATGGATGGCCGTGTCTGATATTTCACAGGTACTTTGAGATAGTTCCTATACTGACAGGGCTAATCTGCCTCACTTGTCAGTTAACCTGAACCTATGGATATACAACTTCCTAGCTGCAGCCTTCTGCCTCCCTGTTCAGCTACGTGACCCTTGCCGATGAAAGAGCATGCATTCCCAAGCTGCTTGGCAATCAAAGCAACAGTAGGAGATAGGCACATCAGCCTCCACATTCCCAATGCAGCTTTAGCTGATCTATAACAGCTACAAATCAGTCCTGGCCCTTTGGCTTTACACAATTTCAGCCAGTGTATCCTCACTGTGGCCTCTCTCTCCCTGCTCCATTTTCCCCCTAGGCATTAAATGCTTATCTGGAAGATGATCCTGGTGTTCTCCTCAAAAGCAACATAGCCCTGCTGTTTTTACCATTGTTGCTTTCTCCCCCCTCCTTATTCTTGTACTTTCATAAGGAGTCCTTAACAAAACTGTATTCTTTACACACACTCCGCTCATCCTGATCAACATGACAGCTTCTCAGCACTAAGCACCCGGGTGCATCAGTGGAGAGAAAACTAACTGCTTCTTCAGAGAATGGCAGTTATTAATAAGGATTTGATGCAATTTTCCTTATAAATACTCTGTTGCACTGAGAGATGGCTAAAACGCAGCCTGCAGATTTAGTCAGATTAATGCAAAACTTGCCTTTCCACAGGTTTATAGAATAGAATCATAGAATCATTAAGGTTGGAAAAGACCTCTGAGACCTTCTAGTCCAACCATCAACCCAACACCGCCATACCTACTAAACCATGTCCCAGAGTGCCACATCCACACAGTTTTTTGAACACCTCCAGGGATGGGGACTCCACCACCTCCCTGGGCAGCCTGTTCCAATGCCTCACCACTCTGTCAGGAAAGACATGTTTCCTAATATCCAATCTAAACCTCACCTGGCACAACTTGAGACCATTACTTCTCCTTATGTGTACCTCAACTGTTTATTTCTTTTTTTTTTTTTTTTTTTTTTTTTTTTTTGGTTTTCACATGGGGATTTTTTGGGNTTTTTTTAATTTGCTGGTGTTCACATGGAGATTTTGTGAGAGAGGAGAGTTGTGAAAGGATATGCTGGTGCCTCATACAACCAAAAAACAGACAGACCGTCGCCCAGCCACTAACTCTATTCTCTCCAAACTTTCAGCAATTAAGTTTCATTAGCAGCTGTGGATCCCAATAAACCCATAAGATCTGGAAAGGTGACCAAATTACTGCAGAAAAATGGACTTCACAGAAGAAACCACATGTAAAAAATCAGAATAAAGTAAAAGGAAACTAAGGCAAAAGGGAAAGTGGTGTAGCGACAGCGTGATGGATGAGGAAAAAAACCCTTGCAGTGATCGCTTTGATAATAAGGAATTCCTGAGTGCTAGGCACCAACAGAAAGTAATGTTAATTTAAGACAGAGCATAACCTTGCAGAATGCGGGCGGACGGCACTGCCTCAAGTGACAGCTCTGCAGACTGTGGCTGTCATTGTCCTGACACCATGAAGTATAGGTAACGGCAGAGCATCTTGATCTACGGTAGAGCTGCTCTGTGTTGTTTGGCCGAAATTAGACCCTGATGAGGGGAAAAAAAAAAAACAAAAAACACAAGGCGAACCCAGAGAAAGTAAACTATTGCTGTTTTTAAAATGCAGCTGTAATTGGGTTCATGCTACCCAAACACATATCAATCTTAAATGCAGGGCTGCATGGAGAGAAGACAAACTACAAGACACTTGAATGTAATTAAAATTGCATGCATAGTCCCAAGCTTATTTTTATTTATCCTGAAGACCTTCCCTGCTGCAAGGATTTCCAAGGCTACATAGTTCTGTTCAAAGCAAAAGACAAGCTTGCATGCAAGTTATTGCCAGGGAGGGGAAAAAGTATGTATTAGTCACATGTAACCATTACAATCAGAGTTACTTGAAAATATGGCGAAAGAGAAGAAAAAACTGGCTTTGATGCTCAAACTGGATTTGCAGTTTATCCTGTCTGGTAAAATAGAATCGTCTTAGTTTCAGAGCAAGAAATGAGATACAAGGAGCAGAACTGACTTCTCCAAGCTCACGCAAGGATTCTGTCACAGGTAGAAAATTCAACACCCAGCTTTCTTGCAGAGCCATCTATTCTGCCTGGCTTTGCTTGCGCTCAGGGTGCCATTCCCAATTTCTTTTCGTTTTTGACATGCAAAGTCATTTTTACTGAGCTCCACTCACAGGCAGAGGGTAGAGACTGCAATTATCTTCATGTCTCTGGACAGTAATAACGCCGTTACAGGCTGTTCATTTTAACAGCAAATATTGCTGCTGTTCCAGTCATCTTTGCAATCCGTGGGAAGCATGTGTTAAGTGTTCTCCCGAGTCACGTGTAAACAGGACTTTGGTCTCAGATTGAAGCAACTCACGCTTCTCAGGTCACACAAGCAGAACGAGTTTCCATCGTTTCATGGTGTGATGACCACCAAGCCTGCAGGAGCTGGGGGTTTCACCAGGAGCCCAAAGGTATGTGTTGGACCAATTTTTTTGGATCTAACCCTTTGGATCAATCCAAGGTCAGGCAAGAAGTCATTGCAAGGAAGGGAAACTGATTTTAGCGAAGCACAGTTCAGAGCCACAGCTTAAAGCCACAGCTGCCTGGGTACGTGGGTCAGGTGGCCTTTTTAATGTCACGAAAAGTAAGACCAGAACATTCAAGATTCTGACCATGCATGCTTTTCAAAGCAGCTGCTTGCCCAAAACCTTCACTCAGTCCTTTGAACAGACTCACCCGATGCAGTTTTAGCTTTCTTGCAAAGTCTCTTAGCGGGGCCTTTTTAAAGATTTCTGATCTATAACACATTCAAGTGAATAGCTAGGAAAAATTAGCTAATTGACCACGAATGAAGGTATGTGAGCAGCCTCATTGCCTTGCAAAGACCAAAGAAATGTGTCCCAAGAATGTGTGTGCTAAAGAAAAAAAAAAAAATCACTTTGAGTCTCATATTCCCAGCTAGGTATTGAAACTGGGTTTTCTTAATTCCAAAGCAGTATCTTATCATGATTGGCAAGACTCAGGATGAGGAGAATAAAACTGCTTAAGTGCCTCCTGTTAGCTATACCACCAGGATAGTAATTCTTCATTTAAAAGAATTAGCATGGACAAATACCCAGGTTGAGCATTGATAAGCTGTTAACAATAAATTAGCTGGTGCGAAGGCATTCAGTGATTCCCCAAAGGGCTAGTGCTCTACTCCTTCTCACTCCACTGCTAAGGTAATGCAATCAGCCAAGCAACACGGGGGAGTCCAGAGCACTTCCCAAGGTGCCACCGCGGTCCCTGGTGGCCTGTGTGCTGCTGTCTCTGGGTGCAAAGTGACAGAAGAACTAAGCAAAATACCACCCAAACTAAAAACAAGCCAAAAAGAGCATTCTCCAATCATTCATGCCCAAGTTTCACGCCTGTGAACATGTGCAAGTACTTCTAAGAGGAAGAAAATGCCAGGGATCAGAGAAAATTGAAAATATGAAAATTAAGATTTTGGTCACATGGCTTATAAAGGTCACTGCCTTGGTGAAGCCATTGCTCACAGATGCACAAGACGCAGCAATCAAAACGAGCATGAATTGAGAGCACAGAAGAGCTGGCAGAAAGAGAGAAGGTGAACAATAAATAACTACGGAAAGATTCTATTTGTCATATCCCCAGCCCTTTAAGGGAGAGTGACTGATGGACATCATAACATCTATATTATCTAGGTGTCTTCCCCTAGGTATGAAGGAATCCAACACTGTCACAGTTTGAATCAAAATGAACACTAAGAAGGTGTTTGGTTATTAAAAGGGTAGAGTTATTTGTAGAAATGAAAATCACCTGACTAAAAAGCTACCAAAACAAAGGCAAAACAGCTACACCTGTGACAGAAATCTCATTTAATCAACTGCTTATTTTCAGTCTGCAAATTCTGGCCCATGAAAAGTTGCAGCTTAATTATGCAACTTGCCAGACCATGAAGACAGACTACGCTTGGTTGTTGAAGGAGCCTGCTCTTAAACATAATTAAGTCACTACTCTTAAAATCACTAATGATTAGAATCAACTTAAAATCACTAATAACCTTTAAAATGTTCTACCTTACTGAATATTTTGCTTTAAAATGGAGATATTTCACTAGGCATGACACTTGCTTTTTCCAAGTAGATGTAAAGCACTGGAAAGGAAGACACTGCATTTGACCCAGAGAGATTATGAAGATGAAGGAAAAATACATTCTTTTCCAAATAATAAAAAAAAAACCCCACTCCAAATATGTAAGCAAATTGGCAGAATAATCTGCAAGCTATAATTTAGGAGAGCGCTACATATTTCACACTTGTCATTTAAGAGAGACAATTACAGAGCAAAAGAGCCCTGGTGCTGTGGGAGTGTGTCTTAAACTGCGAATTTATGCTTGTTTTATATGTATTAAAATGTATATGAAAAATGAAAGCTCTTGAGGATTTGTTGATGCAACAAATGCTTTGATGACATTTAAGAAAACAGGCTATTTACCTCAAAACATTTGTATTATAACACATTCAGTTACGATCTCCATTTCTGTTTGAAAATGTCCTCTAAGCCCTCAGACAAAATAAATGGAGTTTCTCTAAGTTGTAGCTGCTCTTAATAAAGGAAATTCTGCTGTGCAATGAGCAAGACCTCAAATATCTATAATTAGCATGCTTCACTGAAATAATTAAACACTTGAATTTTCAATTCACATAGCCTAAACTGCTTCCACGTTGTATTACGGATGCACCTCAGGAAGAGAGCTGCTGGGAAAACGGTTCTGCCTGATGAAAAAGTAAATGTTATAAAAGGTGTTATTTCTCCCCAAACAGGATTAAAAATAGAGACTTTTTTTTTTTTTTTTAAGAGGATGTTGAACTAAGAGAAACAATGCCTACTGTAAAATGGATAAACACACACTGGTTAAGGTTTTATGTCTGCTCTGCTTTAGAAATCCTGGGCACAAAATGGCACATCACTAAGGCACTCAAGACCAATTAGAGATGTTAGAAACCTTCATGTGAATCATACTCAACAAGAGCATTGGATGGGATTTTTTTAGTGTAGTTTGGAACACTTTGGTCTAAGACTTAATTAATTAAGTGGCCTTTCAAATGTCCCAGTAAGATGCAATTACCTTTTAGAAATTATTTTATTTCTTTTATTCCATCAGCTTTACAGATAATGGGAAGACATAAAAAATGCAGTAATAGCCCGGTTTAAGCAGTTGTTCTGCAGAAGTCTGACTGTTTAATAGTCCCCTTTTATACTCCTCTTTGTGTAAAACAGCAAGGATAACACTATTCCCAATCCTTACCTTGCCCACTGAGACTCTAAGCACAAGGACCGGAGACTTCAGGAAAAGGTGAAAGGATTTCCAGTCTTGTAAAATTACTCCAGAGACAGCGCTAGCATGCTCCACAATCGCACTTACTGCATTTAAGCAATTTAGGTTGGCATTTTCTGCCAAATTGCAGAGGATACTAAATTAAGAGGCAGCTTTTTGGTCACTTTTGCCTCCAGTAATATTTCATTAATTCCTTTTTCTCCAAGCTTAGCCACATACTTAAGAAATGCCCTGATCACTGATGGTGCTTTTAAAGGTACTGATACACCTCCTGCGAGGTGCAGCTATTGAAGACAAAGTGATAATTGATAAAAGCCCCAGGTGGAGTATAGGTAAAATCAATATAATTTCAAACAGGTGAGGCTGAAGTTGGCTTCATTTTGTGACCATGTTGTGTAATTAAGAAACAATAACAGGGGCAGATGAAGGTTAGCAAAGAGCTGGATTTAGTATGTAGGCTACAAAGAGATAACTTAATCAAAGGGCTACTTTCATATCTGAATAAGAAACTTTGGGGTAGCACTGACAGTAGTCATCAACGATTCACCCAGGAAGGTCAACCACTCCCAGGAAAGAAAAACAACCAAAAAAAAAACCAAAACCAAACCAAAACAAAACAAAACAAAAGAATCCTTCACTTTAAATCCCATTCCAGGATTTTACTAGTTCTTCACAAAATTTGCTGCTTTTCCTGCTGCTGAGAACAATATGCTGTCTCCAGAGAGATACTTATGTGGGAAATTTGCTTTTACAAAGGCAGTTACATTTGTGTTTAGTGTCTCAGATGCATGTGAGAGAGCTTGAACAGGGGCCACAGTTCTGAGACCTGCCTCTGAAAATAAACTCTCTGCTCTATAGGGAATGTAACTGCCCTTCTCATTTCCTCCAAATTCTCTTTCATGCAAAAGGACTTTCACTCTTTATGCTGAATGCTGGTGACGTCCCCTCCGTGAGCCTTCCAGACAGTTACTGCGCTGCATGCAGCTTTACTGTCCTTGTAGGGACAGATAGGCTAACTCTTGTATTTTCGTTAAGAGGTTAGTGTATGCCATGCCTCCGATGATAATGCATTCATATACATCCTTCTATCCCGGGCTGATGATGAGCAAATCTCCCTACAACACCTGTGGGGTAGGGAAATATGATCTTTTTAATTACTTACTTTCCTGTCCATGACATGACACGGAGACACTAGAAATATTTAAACATGTGCAGTGGTTTTATTCAGCAAGATGAAGGATAGCAAAGAACACGTAAAGAGTCCACACCATATCACTAACGTACCACGTCTGGCTATTAATACTGAAACATAGGTATAGGGCAAAGCGTAACCCCAAAACTCACAAATAATCACAGACAGGAGAGTTGCCAAGGCATACGCAAATGCACGCCGCAGCCTGCGCTACCGTTGCTCAACATGGTGTTAGCCAACGTTCACTAGATTTTCAATCTACCTGCCAGCGCATGTTATTTTATTCACACTGACGCTGCGTTCACACTGGAAGGGAGGAGGGGGAGTTATTTGGCTAGCAATGCACAGCAGGACACACTTATGTGTGATGCTGACATATCAGGGCATAACGAGAGCTGTCAGTAGAACCCGAGCCCCCAGATCTGATGCTTGAGCCTTCCTCCAACGATCGGCGTGAATAGCTCTATTTTAACATCCCTTGTACTTGGAGACTGGGGTAAGAACTCATTGATAATAAAAGATACAGCAGGGCGCAGAAAACATTTTTCTGGTATATTTAATTCTTCCTTTTGCTGCTTGTTTGCATTGCTCTGCATATCTAATGAACTGTCTGTCCTCAGATTAACCCCAGACATGCACAGCCGGTAATTACTTTAGGTGTCACATTCTGGCTGGGCTGAAAATTTCTTTTCGTGATAACTGTGTGTAAGTTCACCAAAGAAAGAGGGAATTTTGACAGCAGCATGCCTTGAAATCCAATTTTACTGTCAGACTGATGCTACCAAAGTTCAGCTTCAGAAGCAGATCGCATGGGAATAAAAATGTACCTACGAGCTGTAAAACCGGAGATTCATAAAAATTACACTAAAAAACCAGCAAATTTAGTTGATCTAGTTTTCTTTGATCAGATTGAATAGTTGAATTATATCACTGCTGTATAAATCAAAGGAATCTTCATCTTCCTTTTAGGTACTGCAGTACACAATCTCTTCCCCAGCTACCTAATTCTGCCAGCTGGCTTTCAAAGAATACACTCCATTCCCACTAACCAAATTAAATAAATCATTTTTTTCATTTTAAGTATTCAAAGAAGTCCCTAAACTAAAAGCTATTCCAAGGTTGCTTGAAAAATGTTGAGTCCGTGCCTGAAGGAAAAGGACAGTAAAAAAAAAAAATCCAAACTCTTCATCTTGAGTTTTGTATTTTAAAACAGAAAAAAGTAAAAATATATTACATATTAAATGAAGAACCCTCACCAGTAACCAGATCAAATTAGATTGTAACAGGTAGTGAAAAAAGACTGGACTATAGATAATTTGGCTAGGTTAGATATGAATCTGTTATAATCTAGCCAGATACTGAAAAATATAATTATAGCTGATATCTAGATAGAAAGGCTGATATAACTCGTGCGGCTACCCATTCACAACTCTGAAATCACATTCTGTAGCACAAGAAGAAAATCCAAACTGCTGTGCCCTTGATTAAATACGTGCCATTGCTGTGCCTGTAAGCCAGTATCCACCTTGACAGAGTCCTCATTGGAGCTGTCAGGGAGCGCACGTATTCTGATGAATTACCCCCTATCTGTAGCTCAGACCTCAAAAAAACACATTATGAGGGTCACCAAATACAGCGGCTCCTTAGGGCCTTTCCAATCGCCGTGGTCAGTGTTTTGCCATCTGCCACCGGCCAGGGTCTCATCTTGAGTCCAAGTCGGTGGGCATGGCGCAGTGCGTCGGCTGTCAGTGGATCAGCCCGTAATAACTCTGTCCCTGCTCTCACGCCACCACTCATCTGCTCCGAATTACACAGGGGATGGCATCTGTCATTAGTGAGAAAAGGGCTTGAAGGTTCACGTTTCCCACGTCTTCCAAAAGGTGTGATTATGTCCCACGAAGTGGCTCTCTTCCCATCTAGCCATTACACGGTGTCCTCCTTTCCTAAACAGGAAGACTCCTGAATTTAGAGGCACTCAGGTCTCCACATAATTGATTATCTAAAAGGACTGTAAGTATTTTCTTCTCTCATAAAGACATCCAGCTGCTCCAGTGTGCTCTCTGATAAGAATTTTTCTGTTTTTCCTTAGAACTATGTTTCTTCCTAATGCTTGCTTTAATGCTCCACATTTTTAATCATACTCTAACAGGCAAGAGATGTTTGAGAAGGCTTTCAAAACCTTAGCAGCAGCTTGTGTGTCACATTGTCACAGAGGTCTAGTTCAAAAAAACCTCCCATCAAACCTAAATCTTGCTGCCACTGTACACCAGTCCTATTAATCGGGACATCGTTGGTATAAAACTGTCTCTTCCTAATTAGCAACTTTATTAAGGTCAACCCCAACACACCTCACTTGCATCCTAAAATACTGGTGTCGAGAATCCTGACTGGAAAAGTAGGATAACAGAGCTAGACGTTTATTTCCGTGTAGCTGGTTTCTAGATGTGTGTCAGACGTGGTTTTGCTGGGTCTGTGAGGATTTCTTAGAGACCGGGCAGCTCCTGTGCTTTTCTGCCGTAGCCCTCAGCAACCAGATTTTTTAATTGAATTTCATTCCCTAGTTCTCATCTTTGGTTGGAAATATACAGGTTAACTTGCTGTATTTGTGTCAGGGCTGTGAATAACCGTATGGGAATAGGTGGCAGAAAAACCCAGCAACTTCCAAGCACAGGGTAATGCTCTGAACGGTAACACCTCAGTGGCAGAATAACCTCAACCTTCCTCCCTCTCCTACCCATGATTTAGCTATGAAAATGCTCTTGTGTATTGTTGCCTTTGGGAAGGTGATGGGCTGAGAAGATGAAAAGGGATATAAACTCTCCATATTCACAGCGTGAACCAATTTTTGGGAGATAAAACGAAAAATCTGCAGGTAATTTGCCCACGCCTCATCCGTATAAGAGAAATAGCAGTGCTGCTGCTCTACCTGGCTTAGCATTAAAAGGATAAACACACTGAAAGCCTTGAGAGTATCAGACATTGAAATAGGAGCCATATAGATACCCATGGCAGCCAACGGTTGTGGATGGGTTTCATGTACAAAGCTGGACATCCAGCACCGGCCATGCCTGCAGCAAGGTGCCAGGCAAGGGAGACCCTCATTCTGCTCGAGTGGCACATCTTACGGTCTCCTTTACTGCTTTGAACTATGCTTCTGAACCAATAATTTTAAAAATACCCTTCTCAAATCTTCATTTTGTCATTGGTGCTCGGGTGTCTGTATATATAGTTGGGGGCAGACTTCCTCCCCTAAAGTCGGGGGGAACTAACAGGAGCTGCTTCTTTTTGCATTCCGTTGAATCGATTTGCTTTGGCGTGCCATCTTTTAATCATTCCCCAGCTGAGAGCGGGCAATGCAACATTTCAGGCTGGTATCAGGACTATGGCAGATTAATAAGGGAGATACGGATGAGATCTTAACTATAGAATTGTTAATGTATTGCTACATTAACCCCAGAAACATTGGGTGATTATTATTGGAACAGACGTATTTCTTCAAGACGGTTCATGACATTTTATCAGATTTGCTTCTGTAAAGAAAGTTTTCATAACTAAGCCATTTATTGTTGCTGTGGTAACTACAGCACCAGTTAAAACCAAAGTAACTGCAGAATAAATGTAATTGCCATGTAAAACTCGTAGACAAGTTTTCTTTATTATCTAAACAAGGAAAGAACGGTGGTAGAAATATAAATTCATTAAAATTCAATGGCAATAGCAGTTGCCAATCCCAAATTAAAACTCAGCCTTTCGATTCACTGTCCAGCATCAACTGCCTGTCTTCCACTTGATTTTTATTGCAGTAGTGTTACCAGCTGCTATTTGTGTTTTTGAAATCATCATCCATTTTTTCATGCTCAGAGGCCCCAATTTCTTTCAACCCCAGAATTTCACAGCCACAATCCATCAGATTAGTGATCCATCTGAGCTGAATGATTTTTGATACTACTTTGCTTTAAGGAAACTGTATTCACTGCAAATTAATTTCCTCTGGTTCATTTTCATTTTAAAATACTCTGCCTTGCACTCGTTCTCTATTTTCATTCCCAAATCTCAAAACACTGCACAACTTAGGACAAAATAGTGTGTAGAAACTCCTGGCTTCATCAAAGCGAGTTGAGGTTTTATCCATCACCTCCAGTGAAGCCAATATTTACCCAGACTTTCCAAATTAAAAGAAATATCAAGAAAGGAAAGAAATCCTGTGAGTTTATCCTAAGTCTAGTAATAGGTCAAACCTTATGCAGGAGTAGACATTTTGCAGTATTCTCTTCTGAAATAGGGCAGTGGTTTAGTGCATTGCCTACTATAGGTGGGTAATATGTTAAAACCTGAACTGTATGCTCAAGAAAAACTCATTTGTAAAGAGACTTGCCTGAAACAAGTCTCTACTAGCAGGATGAGGATTACTATTATGCTAACAGCACCCCAGAACAAACTGTGGTACCAGCACTCGCCTGGTGCATAAAAAGACTGTCCCTAACAAAAAAAACCTACACAGCCTACACTTGATAAACCAGGAACTGAAAGGACAACTGAGACAAAACATCATGTTCGAGAAGGCACATTAGACTCTTCTAGACCCAGGATCTTTCTCCGAGGACTAACGTTTTCTTGGTACGATCTGGGCAGAGGTAAAAGGGCCAGGGGTGAATTGGCAGGAAGACTGGAGTAACGAAGGGCAGAGCTGCCCTCTAAGAAATTTAAAAATCAGACCTAGAAGCTTTTCATAATCATGCCGGCTCTCACTCAGCAAAATTTATACTGTGGCATTAAGTTTGAGGAAGAAAAGCTGTTGAACAGCAGCACGCTCTGGAACCAACGTCATCTCCTTTAATCAAGGCAAATAACGTTCATAAATCATTTAGTATTTTAACTTATTCAACAATGATGGCTACAGTCATGCATGCTATTTCGTGGCCTCTGTTCAGTCTCATATGCAAATGAGTTTTTCTTAGAGCGTATGACAATAAATATTGCATACAGAACTATTAGATTGCTTCCACTTCCTTGAAATGAGCTGTTGCACATGGTTATACACTAATATCTGCACAACAAAGCCCTCAGGGCAAATAGTGTTATGTGCAAGATTCAGCCCCAGCTCTCTGTTTTCAAGCCTACTGAAAAGTTGTCATTTTTCCTTCGATTCCAGGGGACCTCCCTGGAAGGGTTTGCACACATGTACAGTAATGACATGAGTTAATTGCACAGTCACTGAAATAATGCATGAGTCTTGGGGAATGAGACCTCGGAAAGGTCACAGACTCCCTCATTATCTCTTCGTTTTCTTTTGTTTCTGTGCTCTGCCCTTTTTCATCCTGAGAAAATGCTTCTGAATGCTAATGCCACAGTGCTTGGCATCCTCTTCACCAGTCGTGTCAGCATAATTAATTAGGATGGTAGAACAAACACCATCTCACACAGGTCAGGTAAACCCATTTTGACACCAAAGGAAGAGGAGACACAGCAGAATGGTGCAAAGGACCTAAACACATTGTCAGGACTCAGTAAACAGTAAAATATAACAGCTGGAAGTAATGGGATGAAACAAAGAGAAATGCAGCCTGCCTATTGCTGGAAACGTATTATACTGTGGAGGCACCTCCTGGGAAAGAGGCTGGAAACCAGACCAACTGGAGGTTTGAAGCTCTCCATAGGCAGAGTTAGACCTTGCCTTTAGGCACAATGTGAGCACAGAATAGTGTATGAAAGCAGTTATGGCTCATTTTCCCTTTTCCTTCTGTCTTGCTGACTATCAGCAAGATTGGCACTGAAATATTGTCCTACTGGTTTGATTGCTCCTAGACCTTATCAATTCCTGCACACCCTTTCCAGGGACTCAGTTAACTAGAACAGAAGTATTAATTTGTTTCTCTTCAGCCCCTTACACATATGCATGCACCCATACTGCAAAAAGGTCATTAGAAAGAATATTGCCTGTACTACAGTACAGCATTTTTTCTTTTTTTTTTGCATCCTCAGTGAACCAATTGTGCTCCGCAAGCATAACCCCCCCCACACACCACCGCCTCTGTGATTAATACCACACCACTGAGACGACAAAATTGGAGGCAGAAAGCCTGCTAGTTCTGACAAACAGAAGCAAAACGCTATCACTGCTTACAAGATGTTAGTCATGCTGAGATGCCAGTATCCCTCCTCAGTTAACACAGGCACCTACGAGAGCTGCCACTGCTGTATTTTGGGCTTATAAATACAAGGAAACACTCCTCTAAGTCAGAAGTCACCCTGACAGTCAGACAGTTGCCCTGATGGGAGAATTCAAAGCAATATTCTTGCAGGAAAAAAAAAAAATCTTCCCCAGTGTCTGGCCAGCCACACCATTTTCTTGTCCCTACTGCACAGTTAAGCTTAATTAAAGCAGATCTTCCCCAGGGCCCTATGCCTCGCTCGATCTGGGTGTCAAACAGGCAGTCGCTGGGACCAAGAGTGAAACAGGTAACGAGGAAAACTCCAGACTTGCTCACCCTGGTGTTTCTTCATCGTTTGTGAAGCCGTTTACACTGGAGCACAACTGACTTAAAACGCTTTTCATTTGGCAGCAGTACAGATGGTCTTTGCCTCGGCGTATTAGCCCAAAACATACAGGGCCAAAGAATAACTGTTGTGAATGGAGAATTATAAGCAACACACATTTCCCCCTACTTTGCAGCAGTAGAAATGCATGCAGTTATGTTTCAAGAGCTAATGTAAGGGCCAAAAACATCTCCTCCACATAGACGTTATTTTATTTTCCGTTAATCACCCTGCAGAGGGCAGGAAAAATTGCTCTCAGTGTACAGGAAAAAGAAGCCGGTAACAGAAGTTTCAGGTTTTAAAACCTCCTTTCTTATATAAGATGAAGTTTAGGGGAGGAATGCTAATTTCTGGATCTCTCATATGCCTGATCAAATCCAATATTTTTAAATAGAAACTGTAAACTAAACAGCTTCAAATGTCAAAATGTTTGCTTTGCAGTATTAATATATTGATTCGTACATCCTCTGACACACGAAGAACACGATTCCATTGACAGAGTGGAAAAGTACAATTCTGATTCCTTTAAATGTCAATATGGTCAAAATGCTGCATTCTGATATCACGTCAAGGAAAGACATGATATTCCCTTCCTATGCATCAGAAACAGATTGTATGGACGTAGGGGAGGGGAATACCTGCTTTCAAGACCATACAGTTAAAGGAAAACATCTGAAATGCGAAAGGCTGAAGAGACAGCTCTGAATTTTGCTGTCATTTGTTTGTTGTCTGCCAGCCTTTAACAGATTAGGCTGAAGTCGGAGCAGAAGTCTTTCAGGAGAAAGAAATTGAAATTGAAGCAGAGAATGGACAAACGTGGAAGTAAATTGTATTAACCAATGGGACAACTGAAGAGAAAGGGTTAGTCCTTGCAGATAGACAGAAGTGTGAGCAAGGGAAGAGAACCAAGTCTTTACTGCCTTTGGACAGAGGGAAGCAGGCCAAGAATAGACAGGTATCGCTGGTGAAACCCAGCTGCTTCACCTGGCAGACAAGTTGTAGATACCAAAACCAAACACAGCTATTGACACGATGATTTTTAGTATTAAGAAACTAATTTTGATTTTCTGGGTCAACTTTGAACACGGCTTTTAGACCTGCCTTGAAAATCCATTAGGATGCTAAAAGATGTTGAGAACTTGCAAAGCATCCGTGAAGCGTGTAGACTCAGTGCAGGGCTGTGTTGTGCTGCAGAAACGAGAGAGATTGCCATTTGCAGTTGTCTTCGCTGCCATTTCTGATCCTGTTGTTGTAGAGATCCGCATTTCTATTTTCCACAGCACGTGAGAGAGGCTCTAGCGCAGCTTCTCAATAAGCTGAGCTGCTTCCTGCAGCTGTGTGGGAATTTATTTCTTCCTCTCAAAAAGATGCTTTTCAGTTTCAAACAAAAATGGGTTTGTCAACTGGATGGATTTGATAGTTAGATAAATGTGTTTTATCAACAGAATGGATTAGGCTGTTTGCATTTTGTCACCACAATCTCAATCCATCCTGCCAATAAAACGTATTTCATCAAAGCTTTAGGCCACCATGCTAACAGAATGTGTTTTGTCAACAGCCTAAATCCACCCTGTCAACAAAATCCATTCAGAAGGAAAATAACTCAATCTCTTCTGTCAACATCAGGAGTAAAATCTTGGTTGTTAGTATATGAAAAACAAAACCAAACCCACACTTAACTGTCCATATTTTCAGGCCAAACTAACACAACCACAAAAGTATCCATTAGCTTAGCATATGTAAATGAAAACAGCAAGGAAAATTTCTATAATGCATTAGTATTTCCAGGTGTGATTGGGATGTGATCAAGCTATGGAAGTGTCCAGGCTGAAGCCTGAGGTTTCTACTGCCCAGACCTCGGGACTGAATTGAACATCTAGATCCCAAAGATGCTGGATACTGAATATGTATTTATTAAGAAAACTCAAAGGCTCGGTAGGCAAATTACAAAAATTTGTAGAAGACCGAGACCCAGAAAGCCGGTTTCTCTTGCTGACAGAAAAATCACAGTGGTAGAAACATAAACAAAATTGTATTGTGGGCTCCATCCCGCCCTTCATGCTTTAATTAGAACTTGCAAATTAAAGGGACTGATCCAACTGTTCAGTTGAACCCGCAGTGGGGTTTTGCGCCTACAAAATAGTCTTAAGTGTTTAATGATTTATTGATGTAGTTGCTTTGGTTTTCTAAGCTTTTTAATTGTGTTTAATATGCATACTGTCTTCCAGACCCTTGATTACACCACTCACCTTGATCATTTACAACTTCAGATCAGCTTAGCAGGCTCTTCCCCAGCTCTGTTTCATAACACTTGGCAAATAGATATAAACAACAGCAGTAGGTATGTATTTTTTCCTATTAATAGAGGGCTTGGATCTTGCGTTGTGATCCCTGGAAATGGGATGCTGCATCCCTCATTAATAACAGGACTACGTTATTTGGGACAGGGATCATCTATTAATTACCTGCACAGAAACTCATACCCCTGCAGAAATGTTGTCTTCATCTGATCAAAATAAACAGCTTTTCTGCTTGCCAAATTCTCACCTGGATCACACAATCCATTGACAGCTTTGCAGAATGACTTCTGCTTTCTCCTATTAAATTCTTCTAAATGTAGATTCACTCATCCTCTGTAACTTGTTAACAAGGGATATCGTTCAGACCAAACAACTTCAGGAACATCAGAGCTGACCTGGCCGCTAGGAATACAAAGCTTATTTGGTGCAGTCAAAGCTATCAGTCACATTGACAAGAAGAACCAAAAGGAAAAAGCAAGAAACAGTAGTACAGGAAAGCACACTAATGAGCTGTCACTCTTACAGGTCAGAATCAGGGCNAGGTCAGAATCAGGGCCAGACAAAAAAAGACCAGAAGGAGGGTGGAGTGTGTGCATACATGTGCAAACGCACACACATATGTATATATGTATGCGCATATACCATCATCTAATGTATGTATACACCATCCGCATACATCATCACCATCTCTAAAAAGAAAAGTAATTCCAGTGGCACCGTGAAGACTAATTTCTGTGACAGCACAGAAAACTGTCAGGCTCTGAGAAGCAGTGAAAGGATGGCTGGGACAGCTGAGCATTGAACAGTGTACTAATTGAACAAGGTACTAATTGAAATCTTGATTAGCCAGATAACCCAGCTCCACGGTGACAGGCATTTAGACAGTCCAACTGCACATTTGTTTTAGTACAAATGGACTGTCTCTTTCCCGAGTTGCCCACACTAATGGATCTCACCCCACCCAATTCCAAATCAGCCAAACTTCATTTTCCTAGGCTTCTTTTCTGGCACAGATAGTTTTAAACTCTGCTTAGTCCTGAGGAGATGTCACTTCCATCATACGCAAGGAAACAAACCACACAGTGATTTGTCCAGCCGTTAACTCATGGTAGCTTTCCTGATCAAGGACAAAACAAAATGCAAGCTTTTGGCACCTTGCAGCACTATTTGTTCATGGTACTTCTGAGGAACTCCAGGCTTGTTCCCTCCACCGCTGACAGGAATCTGGGGTTTCGTCCCGTGTCGAGTGCCACTGTTTTACTTTGTGAGCATTTGAGTAGCACCTGAGGAAAGGAGAATTTTTATTTCCCCAGTGAGCAACTGGTTGACATTTGACTTCTAACCTACAGCTGAGCCCTAGGTAGACTGTGATACCTCTTGAATCGCTACTGAAATGCTGGGATTTAAAAGTCTTTGGACATGGTTGACTACAAAATAAGACACTAGGCTATGAGCCAAGAAACTTCAGTTCAGTCACTGCCCTGCTGCTACTTTGGAAAGTCCTCTCTTTTCCCTGTACCTACTGTTTTCTCTCCCATGCTTTGTTACATATGAAGTACTTGGACCGAAAATTTTTCTAAACCAGAAAATTGTGTGGAAAGCAACCTCTATAATGCAGTCTTGATTTCACTTGGTCCCTCTCTGGATAGTAGCAGCCTTCAGAGTACAATTCCCCCATGACCATATTTCCATAATATTTAGCCTAAAAAGCCCCACAAGAGAGTGCATTCATATTCATCATCATGATGGCAGAACAAGTAGATTATTTTACTTTTAAGAACTTACCTCTAGCTTATACTCCGCACCTGTGCATTTCTAGAGCAGGATTTCTGTATTTGCATTTTTATTAAAACCTTATCAGGTCTAATGCCTCCATTTGTCATGGTACGATTATGTGAAACTGGAGATTAGGCAGGGTCTTACACATCCCATTTTTTAAGTATTTTATCATGCCCTTGTAGTGGTGGCATTTATCAAGTCAACACCACATGGCCCTCTCTACCATCATCTGTACTTATGGTTACTTTGCTCCTACTGCCCATTCCCTTTTTTTTTTCCATTGATGTTTCCTTGACAAACTGCTGCTCAATAATATCAGAGCTGCCATTAGAAAATCAGCCTTGTGATTTGTCCTAGGCATCTGTAGAAGGGCTGGGTGGAATAGACCCTGATTAGAAGTGAACTCAAATGGAAAACATCCAGATAAGAAACCAAAGGAATCACTCTTAGCCTTTAATCCTAGCAATTTAAAAAATAGAAGCAGCAGGTATATAATTCATGGAAGCTTTCTCCACAAGGGCAAAGGATATTGTGTGCCCCTGCAAAATCCATAGCATTCATTCAGAGTTCTGAATCATCTCAGCTTAGTCAGACAAACACCCCTTTTCTGGGGGAAAAAAAAAGCTCTGTGATGCTCTTTGCTTTCTGGAAACAAAACACTGTGTCTGTAATGCTCTCCTCGAAGAGGGATTCAGCAGCATAAATTCATCTATTAATTGGGATCCTGAACCACAGCTTTGAAATTGTCACTGCTTTCTATTAAATGCATTTCAGCATTGCTTGTTAGACTCTAAATTTAAGGACTTTGCATTTAAACACAACAGAAGCAGTACCTAAGCTGACTTCACTCCAGTTCCCAAGGCATCAGGAAACTCGAGAGGTTATTTCAGCCTTCATAGACCCTCCCGTC
>VZTL01017486.1:0-29938 GCA_013400535.1 Scopus umbretta
CTTGTTTTCCCTTGAAAATTGCTTTATTTGTTCTCTAGTTCCAGCCCTTTAGACTTGGTTGCTCTGCATTTCAGTCGGTCTGCTGTCCTGAAAGGCAGGGGCAGCTGTTTCTGCCGTTGATGCCAATGCTTTTCTCAAGTTGTCTGGGAGAACAAGTAGGTCTGGTGCCGAATGATTGAGTCCCCGTGTAGCAGAGGGGAAGCACAGTGCCCGTTGCTGAGCCAGTCTGCTTCTGTGCCACAAAGCTGTACGCTCAGTGTGGTGTGGATGCATGTCTTTTTGTTGAAGAATTACAAAACAAACAAAACAAAGTCAAACTGGGGGCCAGTGCTTGGGTAAAACAGAGCAGCAACAAACCCGAAAGCCCCTAGCAGCATTACCGGTCATACATCAGATCCTTTTTGTCCTATCAGATAGCATAGCACAAAAGTTGAAAGCCTGCTGCTTCCACCCTGCCCCCCAAGGATGGCTCAGAAACGTAAGTGGGTCCCCTCCGGTTTGGGCTCCTTATCTGCTAATTTGGACACGTTGCTATGGCGCATCCTTGGGGGGAGATTTCTTCTGGTTTAAAGCATCAGGGGGTCTCTGCCCTGCTTTTGCTGCCTACCTGGGGGACAAGAAGGAGAGGGCAACGCTTTGGGTCCCAAGGCTGCCTACCTCCTGCTGCCTCCTCCAGCCTGAAGCCCTGGCAGGACTGGCCTTTCCCACTTCCTCCGGCTCCTGCCAGGCGGTGCAGGGTCCCACGCCACTGAGCTCTGCAGCACAAGTGTTCCACTTCATGCGCTGAGAAGGAAGCCTGACCTCCACTGGGACGGAGCTGCCCCTCGGTAGGGAGAAGATGGGAGGAAAAATTTTCCATCTTGATTCTGTGGCTGCCCTGTCAGTTTAGCCCTATAACAGTTTTACAATCTTTATCTGATATAGGTTTAAGAGGATTTCCCTGGGCGCAGTGGGATTATTATAAGTCAGAGAGCAGTCTCCAGCTGATACTCCTTCGGCAAGTATTTATTTTAAGAGTGTTTAACAGTATTTAATTTCTTTTTTTTTGCATGGGTTATAAGTAAATTGTTTACATTATCAGAGAAGTAGAACCTGGATAAAATGAAGGAATGTAGTATTGCTTTCCAGGCAGGGGGTGGTGGAAGGAAAGGAGCAGCTGGAGGTGGGGAGGAAAGAAGATAAAATAGTCATGTTGAGGGAAACGTAACATTATTCCGCACAGTGCTGATTAGTAATACTGCCAAACAGCTGCTTATAAATAGGAGATGTAATGGGAAGGAGAGTTGCAAGGAACGTGAGAGTGCTGCAGGCAGCGCTGGCTCATCGTTTGAGGAGGGGCTGGCTGCTATCAACCATGTATCTGCGCCCTGGCAGTACCAGAGGCTGTGTTGCTGCAGCCCCCAGGAGCACGGGGAGGGGGGGAGCTTGGGGTGCCCCGTGCACCTCCCCAGCCCTTGTGGGATGGCGCTCAGTTGGGTTTACACTAACACGTTCTCTCCAATTTAAGGTTTTAGTGCTGCCTTCAGAAAAGTAGAGCAGTGGCGACCCTTGGCATTGGGAAAGCTGTGCCTGTAGGAGAAAAGTCTCCTTTCAAGCTACATGCAGGCTGTTTCTTTATCCTCTCCCTCCCTCCAGCAGGCTTTACTGATGGCGGATGGCTCTGGGGCTGTGCGCGCACGTCCAGAAGTCGTGCTGGCTTAGCGAGAGCCGCCTTCTGGCCGCCTGCGCCGGCACAGCGTCCACAGTCCTTGGAGTATTTCAGAGGATGCTAATGGGATGGGATTAGCTGCCCTGCTTGCCCTTGCCATCAACAAGAGACGTTTCTAGAGAGCCTACAAAGAGGAGCAAAGCCAGAGCTAATGGGGCGAACCTGAACAAAGGCGCTTTTGAATGTGGAGAGAAGCGTGATTTTACCCTCTGGCCCTATGGAGGCAAGAGGTGGGGCTGCTCTGCTCGCCATTTAAAATCTGAATGAGTCTGCCTTAAGGGATCGTCATTGGCAGAGTTGGTACTAATGGGCTGGATGCCCTTCAGTGTCCCTGCCCAGTCCTGCTGCGGTTCCCTGACACTGTGTTTCAACATATTGTGCCCTTTAGGGCTTTATTCCTTACTGCATACTAGCTAAAATGGTAACTTAGGGCTCTGCAAAGAAATGTTGTAGCTAGGGATGCCTGTCTTGGGGAAGTGTGTCACAGCAAGCAGGGTTTTCCAGACAGGGATGCTTCTGACCTAGGTATGATGTGCTCCGAGTGCTTAACTTTCTCAGACTCTGCCGTTCTTCATTTTTAGTTGCTTGTTCAAGAGAGCAAGATTTTTATAAAACCATTCCTTACCAAATGCATCGTGACTGTAACTTGTAATGCCAAACTTACTGAGGGTGAGAAGATTTAGAGACTAATTTTTTTTTTTTCGGCTTTGTGCTGCTGCATGGAAATGAAGAGAAGATCCCAAAGCAGCAGGTTACTTGTCAGAGGGTTGATGTGAGGCCGTTCAGCCTTGTCTGCTGAAGAATTGCATCAGCATGCCACAGATGACCACAGGCGCCCTGGCAGTCTCTTGTCACCTTTTGAGCTCTCTCAGGTGTACTGATGCCACCTGTCCACAGGTAGGACTCCTTGCAAAACTGCAGGTGATGGTCATGCACGATGGATGACCCACCTGGCACTGCGGCTGGAAGATGGGAGCGCTGGCGCAGCAATGCCAGCCTACAGGGAAGGGGAAGCTGGTGGAGAGGTGGGGTTGCCAGAGGCATGAGCCGTTTGTTTGGAGAGACTCTACGCTTCAGAGGAGCTCCCTGGCTGCAGGTGCTGGCCAGAAAGGCTGCCCCAAAAGGGGCAACAGCTCTGGGACAGCACAGAGATCCACTACTGGCCACAGGGATGCTTCCAGCCTCTTCCCTTCTGCAGTGATATCCTGGGCCAGTGTGTCACCAGTGGGGGATGCTGCTCAGGCCACACCTGTGCTGTGGCACTGCAAAGCTTATCTACTGAATAAAGTTAGGAGCACTGCCCAGCATCCAAAAAGCTCCACTCAGGCTGCTTGGCAGCTGAAGCCACATAAGAGTATGGGCGTATCTGGAGGAACACAGTGGTTGGTGCAGGTGGCCCTGGGGGATAAGCATACCTTTGCATGGGGGGCTCCTGCCTCCAAGCTGGGGCCTGGGGTGCACGGTAAGCTGAGCCAAAGATGGAGCCCTTTGTCTGCGGTGTGGTCAGGAGGAATCGAGGGGCTTCTGCACTTGCTGGGGAATGGGAAGGCTGTAGCCATCCCAGTGCTGGATGGGGCAACGTGAAGGGGAGCGAATGGAGGCAGGCTGAGGGAGACGGGGGGTGAGGGAGTTAAAAACAAGCAAAAGGTGGGCAAAAAAAGAAAGAGAGCAGGAATGAAAGTGGGAACAGCAGCACTGGGAAGGCAAGAGGAGGAACGAGTGTGGAAGTGGCAGTTGGAAAGACGTTGGACAAGAGATTTTGTGTCGTGAAAGAGCAGGACGTGTGGGAGGGTGGCATCCCAGAGGTGCTGGAGCAGGGAGGGCTGCACGTAGGGATGACCGGTGAGGGTCTGTGGCTGGGGTGGAAGGAGTGTCCTTGCTCCTTCCTGCAATGGGAGGAGGCCCCAAAGGTGCCAGAGACGTGAGCGCTGGCCTCCTGCTGCGGGTGCCTATGGGGGCTCTTCCCCCACCCTTTCCACGCGTACTTCGAGCGCCCTAGGTTCTGTTTCATGCTCTTGACCCCAGAGCAGGCTATGGAGGTGTCACTGCTGTCTTCCGTCAGGGCTGTCAGGATGCAGTGATTACCTTTTGTGCTGCTGCCTCCTACTCTTTCTTCCTCTCCCCTTGCAACTGGGAAGTCAGAGGCAGTGACGGCGTGCTTTGAGGCGCTCCTTTTGAAGTGACTTTGTGAGTCACAGGGGCTGGCGAGTGGTGGGGAACGAGACGCTGGCGCCTGGCACTCCCAGATCACTTCTGCTCCCTTGTGTCTGTGGCCAGAGAAGTGTGTGCTGCTGTGCTGTGTGCCTGCGCTCAGAGACACCGGGCTCGTCAGATCTCATCTGTTCCAAGAGACTCCTGCTGAGGGTCTGATGTTGATGGAGGGATGGGGAGAGGAGGAACCAGGACACCAGAGGCATGCTGGGCTGGGCGGCAGTGCAGTGGCTTCGGGTCACATCCACGGAGTCAGGCTTAGCCAGAGCCTGTTGTTGTAGATAAGCTCAGCGCCGGCTCAGGGTGCTGCATGGGTGCTGAGCTGCCCCTTGGCAGCAGTGGGATGAGTTTCTGCAGGCAGCCCTGTCACAGACCATCAGTACAGGAAGATGAACTTGTCATCTCCTGTGGTATGTTCAGGTCAAAGGATGCTCTGGTAGGACTAAGGTCTAGCTGGATAACTGTGGACGGTTTGCACTAATAAGATGTTCTAAATGACATGTGTGCCCCAGGAGCCACCCCAGAACCCCTCTGCTCCTTGGACCCCTCCCTGAAAGGCTAGAAGGTGCTTTCCATCGCTGCTAAAGTGTAATGGGTTTGAGCCAGCCACCACAGTCCCAGTCCTATTACTGGTCCACCAAGCTGATGCCCAAAGGGCCACCCATCCTGTCCCTTATTATCTGCTGGTTGAAGTTGTCAAGACCAAAGTAGAGATCCCTCTGTTGGCTGCCAAGACGCAGTGCTGCTGTTGAGCATTCAGGGCCGCTGTCTGGAGCAGAACAGCCAGCTTGCCAGTGAAACCCCTGTACACCATCCGGAGCAGAGCCTGATTAAGCTTATGAAACCTGACAAGATCACAGCCCAAGGTGGTGTTGCTGGAGGCTGCTTAACTGGGAACCGTGTTCCTGCTGCAGCGATACAAGCGTTAGGGATGTGTCACTTGAAGCCCGTCATGACACACATCTAGCCCTTGAGTAGGGAGCATGTGAAAGTCTCTTGCAGTTGTTAGCCTGCCAGCAGCATGCAGGGAGACCCTCCTCCCAAAAAAGTCATGGGCTGCATCTGCCTGCAAATGAGAAGCAGCCTCTTGTTCTGCGCTGTGTGATGCCCCGTCTCAGCTTTGAATGGGTGGTCCCCTGAACAAGCCCATGCTGGCCAGGACACAGATCCTCCACCTCTGCAAGTACAGTAACCTACCTCTCCACCTTGGCTGGTGTGTCATGTCTACCCCCACCCCCCCAAAAAAAAACCCAACCCAAAAAAACCAAACAACCAGGCCCTGCAATCTGCAAAGGACATTCCCATAGCCCCACTGCTCCATCAGTACAGTAGCCTGTGTTACTTTGACCCCAAGCGAGGAGCTGTTGCCCATTTGTCAGGGCATGGCAGTCAGTGCCCGAAGGCACAGCATGCTGCCTGCTGTAGGTCTGGCAGCCAGCGGAGCAAGGGCTGGTGCACAGGGCCCTGTGGCCTGCTCACCACCAGCTAAAATAAACTCCAAAGCAATGCATCCCATGATACAATCTGGGTAGGAGCCTACCTGGCTCACCACCTCTGCCATAATAACTATTGCAGGGATCTTCATGCTGCTTGTTTCGTATCTGCATAAAATCAGAGGCTTATATTTCCTAGTAATCAGTATTTCTCATGCAGGCGCTGGCCTCGTTCCTGCTGGTCAGATCTGTGTTTGTCTGGGAGAAGCAGCAGCAGCAGCTTCTTAAACAGGCCAGCTCTTACGCCTTTGTTTCCTTCAGTCCCGCAGGGTTAATCTCCTTCTTGGCACCTGATTATTTGCCGCTGCGGGGAATGCACATGGGTTTGCCGGATGCATGTTTGAAATTCTCATTTTGCTGGCTTTAATCCCTGTCTGGGAGCTGTGGCCAGGTCCTCGGGGCTGGGGGCAGATGAGTTAATACCCAAGTCCCCCGGAAACCTGCTCCTGAGCAGCCTTGTCACCTCTGCCTCTCCCCACGGTGGGTGGCTCTCAGGTTATCTCTGAGGGAGGTATTGTAGTGAACGGACTACTTCCCACACACAGTTCTTAAGCGTTTTGTGTTCCCTGCAAGGCCTGCGAGCATTGGTATTGCCGGCTTAGCAGCATGCCGGCTGAGAGACAGGGACGGGGGCTTGTGGGGCTGCACGGTCAGGCGAGCTCCAGCCATGAGCTCCTCTCCTTCACCTCTGAAACATGCCAGGCATTGACACGGCTGGCACAAACATCTCTACCCCTGCAAGCCACCAGCTCTTCTCCCCGTCCTGCAGCTCCAGCTCTTTACCTGGCGCTTCTGCAGGAAACAGTCCCCAAAACCTTTCCGTAACCCATTCTCCATGTTGCTGCCATCTCCTGCTGGGATCCCTGGAGATGCCTACAATTGCCTTTCCTGTGTTCCTCCGTCGCCCCATTGTACTGCTGTGCCCATCCCCTCTTCCAGCACCCTCGCGCTGCTGTGGGGCAAGATCATTCCTGGTGGAGCTCAGGGTGCGCTCTGTTCCCCCTCCCCAATGCGTTACCCGTTCTCCCCCACCCCCATGGGAAGCAGGTCTGGGCTCCCTAGCTCCTGGCCCCCTGTTAAGTTATCCATTGTTTTTTTTAGGATGCTTGGTTTCCTCTCTTTTTCATATTCCCCCCTCCGGGTGCTTTTGTCGGTGTGTAATTAGCTGGCACGGCACTGAGGCATCACGGAGGCATCGATCCCCGGAGTGCGCTCTCGCTGACATTAGCAGCAGACGGTGACTAAAACAAAGAGACAGCTCAGCGCACGCCACACGCTCACTTTGTACGTCTCGTACTCCTCGCTGCTGTTGGGAGCTCAAAAGGGATCGCAGATGTGGAATAAACGGGAGCGCTTTGAACAAGTGGCACCGTAATCCCTCCCTGCCCCCGCCCCTCTACCCCCCTTTTTTGCAGGCATTAGTTTGATTAAAATTGCATGAGCCCACACACGGGTGTATTTTACTTTATTTATTTATTTCCTGCCGGCAAGAGACTGGTTTGAGGTCTGCCCTGTGGGAAATCAGCCGGGGGGGGGGGATGCTGGGGAATTTTCAAAAACTTTCCCTCTGCAGAGCTTACAGCCGGCTGCTGCAGGGCTGGTTGTACTGGCGAGACCTGCTTTTCCTGCCGGACGCTAAACGTGAGCACCTTCTTCCCTGTGGAGCCTGACGTGCGTGCGTGCTGGTGGTGCATGGGTGTGCGTCGGGCAGGCAGGGGCCCCTTCCAGCGCTGGCACGGGGCAGCAGCATCTGGAAGGGTGCGGTAGGCTTGCTCTGGCAAATCTTTCCAGGTTACTGAGGGCATGTCCGCGGCTGAGGGCGGGTGTAAATAGCCGGTTTAAAACCTAGGTGACCGTATGGGAATTAAATCAAAATACTGCTATAACAAACAGGTATCTTCTGTTTTCTTTTTCAGCCAGGTTTGTGCACCCAGGTTGGCAGGAAGTGAAGTCCTCTCTACCATTTGCGGCAGCCTTCTGCCTCCTCTAGAAACGGGGAGACGGCATGGAGAGTTAGGAGATTACTTCCTACTCCGGTCCTGTTCCTCTCTGCAAACACAGTTTTTTTACCAGTGCTGTGGCAGTACTACGTCAAAACTGTCATTCTCCTCGGTGGGCATTTGTAGGATGGGCTCTGTCTTACTGCCTCACCCAGGGGCATGTACGATTCGGTTTTTGCATGTTTTCCCCTGTTTCGGAAAAGAAAGATGCTATTTTCTTCCCTTCAGGAGGGCTTACTTTTAATGCAATGTTTGCAAAGTACGGCATGACTCTCCAGCAAGGGCTCTGTTATACGCCAAATGTGGTTTCCTTGTCGGCGTCCTTGCCGTGCCCTCCTTGTGCTTTTGCATTTTTGGCCAGGGGGAGCAGCAAAAGGGGCTGGTGGCTACTGCACGTGCTTATCCCAGGGCGCTGCAAGCTGCGTGCAGGTTTAATCTTTCTTCTTGGACGTCAGCATGTGACATGGGGCTTTGGGGAGTTGGGCCGGGGGGGCTGGTATCCTGGGCACCAGCTGGCTGCTCTGCCCCAAACTCCTCCAGTTCAGCCGCTCTGTGGGCTGTCAGGTGCGGCTTGCAAGCCCATGTGCTTTTCAGAAGGTGGAAATCTAGTGGACGCTGTACCTGGCCAGCAGAAGATGGCTTCCTCTCCTCCCTGCCCTCAGGGGTGAAATGGTCATTCCTGCTGTTTGGAGGATAGTGAGGTTGCGTGCAGTAAAAGTGCAAGACCCTGGCGAGTACTCTCTGTAAGGGATTCGGAACCCCAGTGGGTCCCCCCCTAAGGCAAGAGGAGCCCCCTGCGGCCCTTCTCGTCAGCAGGTGTGCGATGTGACTGTCGCCTGGTGTCCCCTGGCAATGAGGTCAGCCTTTAGTGACACCCCCATATCTACCCCCCTTTAGGAGGAGCAGCCTCTCTGCTCAGCGATGGGACAGAGACGGTGCCCCACAGGAGGCTGTGCCGATGCCTCCTCTGGCAGGTCTTGTGCTTCCCTGGTTTTGATGGGAGTATAGCTGCTTGCCTGTGCCATGGACTGGAAATTTTAGGCCAGCCAGAAGAGGTTAGCGTAACAAAGTGGCAGGTGAGAGGGAGGCATTGAATTTCAATAAACCAGCAACTGGGGAATGAAATCTCCTTGCTTTATAATTCAAGCTCCTGGCTCAGGCGTTCCTCTTGCTTACCTTGGAGCAAATCTGCTGTAATGCATAGGAAAGAGCTCAGCAGCTGCAGTCCTGGCTGCTATTGAGGTGGAGGCTGAGGTTTATTAAAGAGCTGCAGAGCTCTGTTAAAAAAAAAAAAAAAAAAATTATCTTCTTGGACTTAATCATTACAAGTCAAATATTTGAATAGGTAGGGGCAAGCGTTTTGCTGAAATTGGAGGATCCTTTTCATATTTACGCTTGGTTACGCTTGCTCCGCATGTATTTGGATGCTTGGCTGGGGGCGAGAAGGAGGTGAGGGATGAAAGGGACTTAGTACAGAGGGGGAAACAGGAGCAGGGAGAGATTAGAACAGAGAAGAAAGCAAAGGAAACTACTGAAGGTTAAAAATAATAACAATTAGGCTGGGGGGACTGAGAAGAGGAGAAAAATAAAGCAGGGCCTTTGAAGAAAAAGGGGATAGATAGTGAAGCCTTTTACTAAAATTTAAATGGCTGAGTCTGAAGATAAAGGAGGAGCCTGCAAAGAAACAATGAAAATAATTTTAAAAAACAGGGGAAGACAGAAAGGGGGGAAATATTTAAAAAGGAAAATGAGAGGTTTTCGCAGGTGTATACTGTTGAGCATGTCAGCAGAGATGCTCCATAATCTCCTCTAATAATGTGACGGGTACTGGAGGCTTTGTTAAAACAAACGAAGCCCAAACCTTGCAATTATTTTCTCAGTGAGGTAAAGTTCCCTAAGCATGTAAAGCTGACAGTGTCCTCCTTTTGTGGGTCTCCCTGGCTGTGGGTTATGATCCAGCCTTTCCTTCCTGGGAGACTATATGCCGGGAGCTGCTGCCGCCGATAATAACCACAGCCTCTCCCAGGGCACCGCTGGCTTTCGCTCCAGATGCAGGGAGACCAGAGAGGCAGTGGTTCGGTGCTTGCCTGGGGTTGCACAGCCAACAAGGTGCTCCCCACCAGGTAGCGAAGGAAAGGGACTTTGATCTTACCTTGGGAAAATGCTGTCATTCTCCACCCAAAAGTGTGTGTGGGGGGGATGTTTGTCATGGTTTGGTCTGTATTGCTGTGTCCCAATGGAGGTGGTTGGGGGTTTGGGGAAAGAGGGGATATGGCACCCTGCTTGTTAAGGAGGAGCCAACCTCCCGCTGGGCTCCTGGGAGGATTTGTAAGATGGTCACTTCTTTTGTCCCTAGTTAGGTCCTTGGTGCTGTGTGGAGTTTCATGGCTTGGTGGGACGCGGCTCTGTTAGATGAAGACGTCAGACTCCTCTGGGGAGGTGTGATACTGCATGTGCTAGCGTGTGGCCAGGTTGAACCTGTAGGCTGGTGGAAGAGTATGGTTGCTTCAAGCCTGTCTGGCATCCTCAGGACTGACAGACTCCATGAGTAGCTGCACATAGCAAAATGGGGAAAGACTGAGTTCACTGACCTTGCCTTTCTTCCTCTCCCGTTGGAGGAGGTTCTTTATGGTGTGCGCTGATCACCAGCAACAGTCTCGCTGCCATCCCTACTGTGCATGCCTGGATGGGGCTGTGTGTGTCAGTCCCTCCACAGAGATAATGTTTTCAGGAGGGAGCTGGTACTGCATAGCTCAGTGGAAAGTTGTCTCAAAACCTGTGTGAACAGTTTATTAGTCAATGTCCAGGGTAAGACCACAGCAGTCACCACGAACTCTAGGGTGGAAAGCAGATGTACGACTCTTTTCCTTAAGGAAAAAAGGTTGAATCACAGGGACCTAACTGACCACAGCTTAAAATAAGAAAAGGAAGTAGGAGACTGGTGGAGGTGAAACTCAGCAAGCCAGTCATCGCCGTTACCCCCTGCTAGGGTGCACATCCATCCCCCCCAGCTCCATTGCTGCGCGCAGGGTGAGCATGGTACATTGGCTGGGGTCGTGGTTGCCTCTTCTCCACTCTCAGCCTGTGTCTCCAGGGTGAAAACGTGGGCCATGGGAAAGGGCTTTCAGTGTTTTCAGTATGGCGGTCTGCACTTCAGCAACTCTGTGGGTGAAGGGGGAGCATTTGTCAGCCTCCTAGGAATTTAATCTTTGCATTTTTCTCATACTGTTTTTAGGCACTCTTGGGGATTGAATTTGCATTGGTGGCATGAAAGGAATTGGCTTTTCACTTGCAACATTTGAGGTAGTGAGTTTTGCATTTGGCCTGTGTGTCTTTTCCACAATCTTACTACCCCATACACACACTGTGTGGACACCCTTAAATTATCAAAGTCAACTGCGTGGATTAAAGTCTGCTGCAAAACTATATTAACAGACAAGTATAAGAGGCTGCATTAGTTTAACTGAAATCACTTTGCATGGATTTTCCTGGCGTAAACCAGTCTGTAATAGATCCAAAATGTCTGAGGATGATCGCGTACTCAAATAAACTTGCAATGAATTTTGAGGGGAAATAGCTTTCTGTCTCTTATGTATTAGTCCTTTTTTTTTTTTTTAGTGATGGCTGGAAGAATGAACATTTTTCTTAAACAAGCGTTGCTGTATAACTCATTTTGCTATAGAGTGGTGGCATTTGGAAGAATGTGCCTGGAAGGGCTGTTTGGAGCCTCAGGTTTGAGCTGGTTGTCTACTTCCATCTCTGCCAAGGGGCTGCAGGTAGCAAGTCTTTCCCAAGGAAGTTTTCTCCCAAGTGTGCCTGTTAATAGAAACAAGGCATGACTTGGGAACTGTAAGAGTCTGACTGAAGCTCCTTTCCCTTATTGATTTCCCCACTCTCTCTTCTATGCTCTCATGATTCTACCAGGGCACAGGAGACCTGAATACCTCATGTGCTCAAGAAGAGTTTTGGAAAAAAAACAGAATAATTAAGGAGGGGGGGGGGGGGGGGAATCTTTCTTGCCATTTTAATGTAACAGGAAAAGGAACAGGCTAAAGCTCTTGTTTTTTTCTTCCTTTTTGAAGGTTGTGTTTACAGGAATTTAGCTGTGATCTGAAATATAGCCTTTTAAACCGTCCTGGTTTGTATGTCTAGGTTACAGGGAACAGAACACTGATAGGCAAGGAGGGAGGACATGTTCTACCTATACCACAAAACAAGGCTCCTGAGTCTGCCTTTTGTGGGGTTTTGGTTTGAATGGATGAGTGGGTCCCCCGTTTTAGACAGCATAGTGTGCTGATACCAGTGCCAAGTTTGGAGAAGATTTCTTTTATAAAAGGACAAAGAATAAATGTGAGCAGAGGAACTAGTGAAGCTTGGTTTCCTGTGGGTTTTGCTTCATGGTTGAATTCCTAGGTATTTAATAAAGTGCAATCATTGCTTTCCCTTGGTTGGGGTATCCCCATAGTTGTCTCCAGGTGACTTCGTTGGTGTCTAAGGGTTGACCAAACATTGCATTGTTCCCCACAGAGAAATATTAATACGTGATGGGTATCTCCTCTACTGCTCCAGCAATTCATGAAACCTGTGAAACTTACTCCGAGACTGCTATCTATTTCTCAGTATTTGTTTGAGAGCTTTAGCCACTCTTGAAGCGGTAGCTGCTTGCTAAAGTTAGGTGGGAGACAGGCACGTACACTCACACTGTAATTGCGTAGTCTTATTTCATCAGTGGGGACACACACCATACCCTGCTCTTCTTTCAGCTAAGGCAGAAGGGTAATGCTTCTGTAGAGCGTGCAGCATGAACAGCGAGCCTCATCACCAGCGTACTAAGATGTGCACAGGGACTGTGTTACAGCAGACTCCCAGTCCCCACGGTGGTCCAAAGAGGGGATCAGCCAGGCTCCCACGCAGGCTCCTTTCGTGTGGCTGGAGAAAAGCTATTAAATGGGTTGTGGGTCCATGCACCTGCCACCAGTTAAATAATTAATCTGCTCTGACCATTTGCCATTGGTGTGCTCTGCTTTTGGTAATAGGAAGATCACTGGCATCAACTAATGGGTCATAAGTCTGGGGCAGATCGACCCATCTTGATTTCCAGTTCCACTTGCTTGTAAGAAGGCTGCTTGGATCAGATAGTTGTGAGAAGGTTGCCCCCGCCCAGATGGTATAGAGCGAGGGTGATGCAAGAATAAGTATCGTATCAGGATCCCAGTATGTTCTTTATTTGCATACCATAGCTCATCTGCATGAGAGATCTTGGGCTTTCAAACGTTACAGGTGTTTGTGAGACAAGCCATTACTTTTTGTGCAGGAGAAGGTGAAATAGGTCCTGAGCAGATTCAGCCTGAGGTGCAGATCTGGCAGAGCTGATGGCACTTCTGGGTGTGAAACATAGGTGGCTGAAGCTTTACATGAAAATCTTTCCTGTTGTTGTCTCCTCTTGAGGCCTAAGTATCTGTAGGAAGAGGTTAACCTGAGGATGCCTACTAGCCAGAGGCTGATACAAAAGGTGAAGATGCAGGAAGATACCATCCAAAAATACTGCTGTGGTGAGAAGCCCATCCTGAAGTCTACTGCCTTTCAGCAGTCTAAAAATGTTGTCTTTGGGTCTTGCTCCCTTATTTTTCTTTCTTAGGAGTCCAGGACATACAGAGATCCCCTATCCTTGTTAACTGCTGAGAAGAGCTTCCCTCTCCATCCTTCTGCTTAAGAGTCCCTTCAGGCTGATGTGGGTTGACGGTATTTCTATTACACTGTACTTTCCTCAATCTGCTGAGCAGGCAGCAACCAGCAGAGTATCTACTGCTGTTCCTGGGCATGCCTCTCTTGGTGTTTCAGCCAGTTAAACTCCAGACCCTACCTCCACTGAGGGCACTCCTGAGAAGCAGCAGTGCAAATGAAATGCTGCAGGCTGGTCATTTTGCCATTTACTTACAGGGTAGTGAATAGCATCTGGGAAGCTGGCAGCTTGCAGAGCCTTTTGCACTCGGATGCAAAAGGTGAAACTGGGGAAAACTGGTGTCTGGAGACTTGGGGGACAGCAGTGTGTCAGCTATGCTTGGCTCTCACTCAGAGACTTCACTAGTAGAAGGCTGGAAGTGCTATAAATAAAATCCTGGATTCTGCTGGAGTCGATGATATTGATCCTGCACTAGAGACATTATGGAAACTTCCTATTTACTAGTTTATTTCGTGACTTACTTTCTTTACTGTTTTCAGTGGGTTTTTTATGTACTACTTTGATAGAGTGTGTGCCTTTGGGTTAATGATAGGTGCACCAAAAGCATCTTCTCCTTATTTTAATGTGAGATTTATTTCCTGAGCACTTATTTTTAAATGCCCACTGGCTCCTGCAAAGGATTTCGGGTATCCTGGAAAACTTGGAGCACTGTGCTCTAGAAGACCTGCCTGTATTTTGCAAGACTCAGACCTTTCTCTTCTGATTGTAACCATCAGTGGTGTGTGTCTGTGCTGCTGGTTCTGAGTAAGCCATCTTCCAGTGGGGCTGCTCGCCTTGTGGGGGTCACTTGGTGAGCAGGACAAGCAATCAGTGGCTGTTAAGTTGGAGAAAGCATCCATCTCTTCCTGAAATGATGCTGTCATTCAGCATTTAGCATGTGTTTTGGAAGACTACCTGGTGCTTTCTCTGTGGCTAACTCTGCTGTCAATTCATTGAAGTTGCTTGAAGTACTTACTGCTGGGGAAGAGCAAAGCTTCCCCTGGATAGTTGTCGCACCCCCTCCACATAAGAACGGTCCAAGGGCCATTCCAGAAACATTTGGAATACAACTTGCGTGGCAGGAACTAACTATTGAGTTAATCCTTTCCGCCTGTCTGGTTTAGGAGCTGCTGCCTTGAGCTAGTGAACAAAAGAGTTTCTTCACACACCTTGCCAAGGCAGTGCAGAACTTCATGAGGGAGACTTGCCATTATTTCCATCAACTGATCCTTGTTCACAGCTCTTTCCACTGCCTCAACATGCCTTGTAATCTTCATCTCCTTCAAATATAGCTTGGTTTGTAGGGAAAAGTGATGTCCCCTTCTGTAGCTGTGTGTGGGGATGCTGCTCAAGCCTTGTGGACAGTGCCCTTTTGCACAAGGGAGAGCAACTTGGTAGTGGCCATCTGTCATTGGGGTGGTAACCAGAGAGGTTCACAGAAATCTGAGAAAAGGTGGAATGGCAGAAGGGGGAGAAAGGAAGGGCACTGTGTGCTTTGAAATGCCCGGATCGATGAATATAAAAATAAAGACATTTATTAAAAGATTTCAATATAAAGACGGCAAGCACTCTCATGCAGAAAGTCAACTGGTTGTGTGTGCCAGACTAGCTTTTCCAGACTAGCTGATTGCACTGGAGCAAGAGAACACGTATTTTGCACGGTCTCAAAAGCCCTTCCAAGTACAGCATTTCATCTCCTCTCTTCTTATCCTCTGTCCCCCAAATGACCACCACCTGAACTAGAAGAAGCTTGGAGCATAAAGAGCTTAAAGAGGAGAGATGACCATAGCCACATGCATAAGAGGCAAAACTGCAGAAGTACAGTAGGAAAAAAACTCATCAGGAAAACAGATTTGCAGGAGTGGATGTTACCTGGTTTTATACCTTGACCAGATGGCAGAAGTCTGTCAACTGGCTGAATTTGTATTACTTGTCTTAATTCTGCTTTCCACAGTCTCTAGTGCAGGAGGAGAGCAGGTGGTCCTCATAGTTGGAGAACTTGGACTCCATCCTGCAAGAGCCAGACCGTGCCGTTCATTCATCACAGGAGTGCCAGCTTTCGAATAATGGTTCTGAGCTGCCAAAACCTTCTTGGAGGAAGGTAGCTTGGAAGCATCCAAAAGAACCAACATCTTTCATTCCAGCTCTCAGAAATCCTGCCCAACTCATGCTGACTTTGTGGCTCAGTAGATGGTTGTTGTCTGGTGAAGATGTATGTTTGTGTAATATGTTACGAACAATTTCCATGCTTTAAACAGGACTGGCAGGGAAAGAAAAGATTTCCACTGTCTTAGTTTGTATGGGGGATTTTTTTGTTCGTAGGTTTCAAAACTTTTTCTCACCTACCTTACTAGCTGCCCTGTGTCTCTCAGTAACCTGCATGTGAAGAAGATGCGATTCTGGTCTCTACATCCTTGTCCATGCATCAGGATGCCAGCATTTTCACTTTGTCTTCCCATGGGAACTTAAGATCCAGACCTGAGCTGAACAGAAATTTGGGCTGTAATAGAGAATAAAGCCTAATTCTCTGCTTCTTTTCAGTGCTTTGCTTGTGAGGCCTGAAATGCTCCATTCTTGTGTGTTCAGCAGGAAGGTGGGTTTTGGAGGGGATGAACACAGGATCTGCATTTGGGACCCTCTAGAGTTTTTAGTTTAAAAAATGCTGGCAAAAATTGTCTCCCCGGTGTGTCTTGGTCTGTGTCATCTTGCCCCAGAGGCAAAAGCAAATCCCTGCTGCTGAGCTTAAGGAGCGAGTCGCCAGAAGGGGTCGTCGTTGGAAGCCCCAGTCCCGGGCATTACAGCTCTTGGGACAGATCAGGTCCCAGAAGGCAGACCGGATAAAGGCGCTTGCAAGGTCTCGGAACCTTCATTATTGCATAAATGAAGGCAAAACAGCTCTCACGTGCATGCCTTGACCTCCTGCGTGATCTCTGCCGAGCTCTCGAAACAGGGGCACTAATCTCTGAAAGCAGCTCTGCACTCTTATCTCCAGTGTTGCTCTTGCCCTTACTTGCATAGTTGAAGTAGAGGAGAATCCTCCTTGAAAATTGATTTTTTTTTTTTTTTTTTTAAGAAGGGCGACTCACCTGACTATAAAGCACCACAAACATTATTATAGTCCAGGGGGAATATGGCCTGAGATATGTTTTGATTGTTTTGAAACGATACTACAGGACTCTCTCGCTGTTCAGCTGTTTGTATTGTCTGCCTGCCTAAGTGCACTAGGTCGAATGAAACGTGGCTTTTAAAAAATTGCAGAAAAGAGGATTTTCTAAGCTTCTCATTTCTATAATTTCTTAACTTCAGCTTCAGAGGTGTAAAACATCAAGACAGCATTGCATGCACAGCTTTAGAGGAGCCCAGGCTGCATCAGCTCCTCAGCTGCATGTTTGGTTGGTTGTTTTTTGGGTTTTTTTTTGCTTTCCCTGGCTGTCCTTGCAGGCTCTGGGAGTCTGTGGCTTAGCAGGTTGTCCTGCGCGGCTTAAGCCACAGCAAATTCCCACGTCCCTGCTCTTAGCTCACAAGTTCTGTTAAGTAAAACGCATCAGCTTAACCCTCGGTGGAAGAGGTGCGTGCTAATGTGCTCTGCCCTCATGTTTGCAGTGGCTTAGGCTCGCCTTAAGCCGTGGTAGCTCGCTGGTGGTGCTCAGGATCAGCAGGAGAGCTAAACCCTCACAAAGGCAAGACTGTAGAAGAGGGAGGGAGGCGGAGAAGGAGGGATTTATGAACTGACTCACCTCGGCTTGCTGCTGGAGGTCATTACCTCTGCAGGTGAGCGGTCGGTGTGGTGCGTGGTCTGCAGCCAGCTGCTGCCCTCCCCGGATGTCTCCTGGTCTCTGTTTCGGAGGGGGTTGGTGGAGCGCTCGGCGGTGCTGTGCTGGGCTGGCAGCCCGGCCAGGTGTCACTGAGCAACGCAGCTGTGGCACGGGGAGGTCCCACAGCCAGGGACATGCCGGGCAAGAGACCAGCGTGCAAGTGTCACCCTCAGCAGAGCTGCAGGAGCAAGGCGCTGCTGCAGTGTGCCTGAATCTCATCCAGGTCTGCTTGGAGTGCCAGCCTGCTGAATGGGATGTGTTGCGACCACAGAGCCCAAATACAGAGCCCAATACAGAGACCAACTGTGTCTTGTCAGGTGTTGGGTAGCAGAGCAGGGACATCCAGGCTGTCGCGAGGCACAAGTTTCCCAATTGCAGGGAAGGGAAAACCGCTGTCCCTTTGGCTGTCATCTCTGCTACCACCTCGTGCCTTTTTTTACTTGCAGGGTGGTTTCCACGCTTCTCCTGACAGAGAGCACCTGCCTCACAGAGCAGGATTGCCAAAAATGTAGGCATGTGCGAGGAAGTAAAGGTTCTCCTCCCTGCCGCAGCTGGGAGATGGAGGCAGGTGTGAGGCCTGTGCTCTCTGCCCCTGCCACGCACCCAGCTCACCGTGCTCTTTGGGCACCTCTGCATCCCCAGCGTCTCTGCCCCTCGGGCTGCCTGTCATCAGGGTTCACTCCACTGATGCTCCAGCTAATTTTTGCTTAATGAACAAATGATGACTCTCCCTGCTGGGTGCCGCCTTGTGCTTTTACCACACCTTTCTGTTTTCTCTGGGGTTTTTTGTCGTTTTTTTTTTTTTTCTTTTAATGAGGTCACCTGAGCTTCTCCACCTAAATTAGCTGTCCTAATAACCAGATGCTCCTTGGGGTGCTTTGGGGTTGGGGTGGGTGGAGAGAGGAGAAGGAGCTTGTTAGCAGGTGCCTGCCTTCCCCTGTTCCCTGAAGTGGCTTTAGCTGAGGGCAGAGAGGCGATGGGACACAACGGAATAGGAGCAGTGGGTGTGAATGTGCTCCCGGAACCCACCACGCTGCATCCAAAGCAGTTGAGCGAGGGGGACTAGCAATTTTGGAGGAGCATCTGCCACTTGCCAGTGGGAGGAGGCTCAGAGAATTGATCTGAACAGCACTGTGCTGGTGAGCCTGGAGACCCAGAGTAAAGCCCAGGGGGAAAGGAGAGGGCGGGTGTGCTTTCTCCTGGAGGTGTAGCACTCACAAGCAGCTGGGAAAGCTGTAGCTCCCCGGGATCCATCAAGGACAAGCTGAAGATGGAGCTGAGCACGTCTGTTCCCTTTGCACGCCTGCCTTGGGAGCACAGGGAAGGGGTTGCTGGTGGGGCCACAGGGTGCCCGCTGCCAACCCCTGTGGGTTTGTGTGGGGCTTAGGAAGCTGCGGGAGAGCATCGCTGCCCTGTGTGCCCGGGGTGGGCGCACTGGCTTGTGACTGCACCACCCGGCTAGGGGGTCCCATGTGGTTCGGGTGTGCAGCTTTGGGCCGGGAAGCTGCTCTTGCAAGGTGTGTCGAGGAGCGGGAGCAGGTTGTGCAGCGGGATCTGCTGCCGCTGCCTAGGAGGGAACATAGTGACAGCCTCGATCAGGCATGTGGAACGGGCTGGGTGTGCAACTAACGGAGCCCACAGCAAGCAGGGAGAAGTTCAGGCCCTTGAGTCAGAAAGCTGACCTAATTACCAATTTTTGCATCTTCTGTCTGATTCTCTTTTCCCCTTTCTCCTACATTAGTTACTTTTTTTTTTCCCTGTGCCCTTTCTCACTGGTTGCTTGAACTCACCCAGTTGCTTTGGAAGATGCATTTCTATTGGCATAATCATTGCAGCCTGTCCTTAATGTACCAACAAGGATACTATTGTAATCAGAGGATTTATTACTACTGCTGTGAAACAACTGCTATGTTGTCTTATTTAACTCTTTTGCTCCCCTCTTGCTTTTATGCCAGCAGCTGAATCAGTAACAAACTGCCTTTTAAAAAACTGCATATGTGCAAACTAGGGACGTGTTATTTTATTTTATTTTCCTGCTCTTACCACAGAATGTTGTGGTGATACAATTGCAGGTGGCTGCAGTGCTTCACGTTGTATTTCTTGATTGTGCAGCAGCTGAAAGTGACTTCACTCTCATTTGAAATAAGGCTTAAACGTTTGCACAAGAATTAAAAGTATATTCTGACTGCTTTTCTTTAGACCACAGCACAAGTTCTGCTTGCCCCTTTGGGAGCTTGAAGTGAATTCACTGACTAATTCAGGAAAGTGTATGACTTCTTTTTCAATTCAGTTAAACAATTAGTAGTCTTTTAACTGCCTTTCATTTAAACCTGTCTTTAACCATCCTTATTTCTCAGTGCAGGTGGGGCTTTCTGGAAGGAAAGTAATCCCCAAACCAACCAGATTGTTCACTCTTGCTTTATGTTTTCCCCATGGTACCAGGAGCCTGTTGCTATGTGTTGGTAGGCAAGGAGGAGAGGAGGGAAAGTTTTGCACAAAGACCCCACGCCNTAACAGTTACTTGGGAAGACAAAATGCCGTCATTCTGTATGTCCCCCCCTGCCTTCTTCTCCCCCAGCTTTAGATGCTGAGCGTGACGTCACACGGTATGGGATATCCCTGGGGTCAGTCGGGGTCAGCTGTCCCGGCTGTGTCCCCTCCCGACCTCCTGTGCGCCCCCAGCCTGCTCGCTGGTGGGGGGGGGTGAGAGGCAGAAAAGGCCTCGGTGCGGTGCAAGCGCTGCTCAGCAATAACGAAAACATCCCTGCACTATCAACGCTGTTTCCAGGACAAATCCAAAACAGAGCCCCATACGAGCTACTATGAAGTAAATTAACTCTACCCCAGCCAAAACCAGCACAACACGTATTTGGATCCTGTAAGGAACGGAAATGAGTAGTGGTGTAGGGGAGGGATATAAGGAGTGTGGCTCCCTGAGAGCTCGCAGTGGCTAGGAGAGAGCAGGTCCATTCTAGCAGTTCCTGTGGCATCGGGGTGGCTCTGGTGGGAGACCCTCCTTCCCTGGGGTGGCATGGGTGGCCGCAGGAGGGTTAGCAGGTTGCAGAGGGTAATAATGAAACGCTGCGTCCCTGCGCCTTGCGTTCCCACCTGCAGTGCCATTTGCAGTGCTGTTCAGTGCCTGCCAGCGCTTTGGCCTCTGGACTGGCAGCACTGGCGTTGCGGTTCCTCTTGAGCAGCTTGTTTCTGTCGTGCACGTACAACCAGAGGGGTTGGGGAAGGAGGTTGGTTGTGCTGTGCTGGGATCCCTGCAGGGCAACAAGATGTCATGGGGCAGATGGAAACATAACTCTCGCACTAATTCCCTGCAAAATCTGGAGCAGTATTTCTCAGCCAGAAGCAGCTCCCTAGGAGTAAGGAATAGATGTGTTTGTTCCTCCTAAATAGTTCACGCTTGACTCTTGGCAAGTTTGGCTCTGTCCAGGTAGTATGAAGTGGGCAGTAGGGGACACAGTGTAGCACCACAGGGTGCCTCTAAAGTGTATCGGTGAGTAAAAACTGTAACGAAATCCAAGGGAAGAGGCTGGTGGGTTTTACTTGTTCTACAGTGGTCCTGAGATGGTCCTGCTGTGCTGGGTAGCCTGTGTAAGTTGTTTTACTCTTGAAGAGCCTGCGGTGTAAAGCTACCATCATGCTAAGTGATTTTCACAGCGTTGTTTTACCAGCTCAAGCTAGGAAGCCTCTGGCTCCCAGCCTGACGCTCCTCCTGCATTGCTTAACAAGGAAACAGCATCTCAGGCAGGTTTGCTAGCTTGCTTGGGAGTAGATGAAATGCTGGAAGCTTTCTGGTTTGTGTCTGGCACATAAAAGCGTTCATAGCCTACCCCTTGGGGGTAGGGTTTTGGATACCCAAGGACAAACCAAAGACAGCCTGGGAAAAAGGGAGAAGTCTGGATTGTCTTTGTGTGCCTGAGGCAGGGTTCAGCATGGCACCAGGAACTGCTGGAAATGGAGCTGGTCCTCGGGCTCGGAGAAAAGCACATTGGAGAATTTGAGGTGTGTGCTGAGGCCAGACCTGGGAACTCCAGTCTCTGCTCCCTGCTTGTTTTCTGGGAGACTGTAAGCCAGTTCCTTATCCTAGAGTAAACGGCCTTAATTCCCAATCTGTAAATACTTGTTGTAGTTCACCAAATGCTCATTTCTTGAGGTGTGTGCATTTGAGGTGGGCTTCCTTGGAGCTGTGTGTGCAGGCTTCCTGAGGAGGGATGCCCATGGGCACCACCCTGTGGGAGGGGGGAGCCTGGAGATGCCTAGAGATGCTCCCCTCTTCTCCTCCTCCTCCTTCTCCTCCTGGTCCTGGCAGCAGGGCCCTGGGACTCTCCCTGGCTGGGTCCCTGACACCCTCTAGTGGCAGTATTTACATTTGATATTTCAGGACCTCTCAAAACTTGGGGGTGCTTTTGAGCACCCTCTGCTTACCAGCCCACCCACTGCTGAGTACCTATTCCAGTGCCCTCTGCAGTAACCAGCAGCTTGGGGACTAGTAGGAAATGCTGCATTTCCTGCTCTTTTTTTCAGTGCTGTAAGTACAAGCTCAGTGCTGGCAGCTCTGGCCAGACTCAACAGACTGGTTCACAGACAGCAGTACCTCACCAGGTTTACTCCCAGCAAGTGCTTTTCAGCTGCTCATCTCCCTGTCCAGCCACTAGCTGCCAAACCTAACCTTGATGCTGGAGAGAGGCGAGCTCTCCTGACACCTCGGGGGGGGTGATAGCAGCTGCAGGGGTGGATTTGTGTTGGGGCACAAGGAGGAGGCAAGGCTGGATGCTGGGGGAAGTGCAAAGCGGGCTGCCTGCACATGGAAAAGAGAGGAGAAACAGGCAGGAGCTGGTCAAGAAAGAGCGGGCAAGAGGACGTGTTCTAGCAGCGTTCATCTCAGCTTTGATGCAGGTGTGGCCCTGCTTCACACAGTGACGACTCTCATCTAAGCTTGCCCTTGCTTTCAGCTGGAGCTCAGCTTGCAGAGTGCCCCCAGAAACCCTGGTGCTTCCCACGGTGGGTGGCTGCGGGATGAGTGCAGGCAGCTCAGTAGTGATGATGGCTGGCAGTGGAGCCAGGGTTCCTGGGTGAACGCCACGCAAAGAGTTAAGTCACGTCCTCATCTGCAAACTGATGTTCTTGAAGCTGGAACAGGATAACTGGCTTGGGAGGAACTTCTCTTCTGATAACACACCTCCCCACGTGTGCTGTTGTGCCCTGGAGAGCAACTTCACAGCATTCCCTGCTTGCTTTTCTCTCCGTGACTTCCAGGCCTAATTTGCTCCAGCCTGATGGGCTAAGCCATGCTTATAGCCCTCTTATCGGTGCAGGTCAGCGGGGTTTGGACCTTGGGGTGATGCGTGAGCCCCAGGAGACCTGCGGCCCTGCTGTGGGAGTCCCCGGTGCTCTGCAGCACTCAGAACGAAATGCTCATCGGGCTTCTGAAATGAGTTGTGACCTGCTGCCTCTTGAGAATGGCATTTTCCCCTTTCTCCTACCCACTTCACCCCTCCCCAAACCTGGTAGCCAAGGCGCATCTTGCAGTGTAACCGTAAAACAGTTATTTGTGCATCGCTGACCAAGCGCGAGAGCGGTGGTGCAAAGCACAGAGCCTTCCCGCTGGCCCGGCCAGCTCAGGGCTCTTGCCTGTCCCTCCTGATGTCTGACCTTTTGGAAACTGGGCTTTTGTTGAGCGAGCGGGTCTCTAGTCTTCTGCTTAGGAAGGTGACACCGACCGAATGTATGTCCATGCCAAGCTGATTTAAGACAGTGGTCTCAAGACTGTGTGCAACCCAAAGGGTCTTACCGATTCCCCTAACTGGGAGGATCTTGGCTGGTTTTTTTTAACTAAAAGAGCAGGAGGAACGCAGCGCAGCGTGTCAGGCGTTACCACAATTAAATTACAGCCTTTAACAGCACGCCGCTGCCTCCCAATTTTTCTCCAGGAATGCATTTTGCAATAGCTTGCCCACGTGGTGTAAAAGATGCTAACCCTCCAGCCAGGTTATGACCTGGAAATATGAAGTCACTGTTCCAGCTGGTGAAATGGTGCCTGTGCTGGCCTCTAACGCACTCAGGGAATAGCGTGGCAAGTGCTTGCTTGAAGCCCAGCCTTCGGACAGGCTTCCCGGCATTGCTCCCGGGGAGCGGCCGGCTCTGTGTCTGGCAAGCCAAGTGCTTGCCCCCTACACGAGCATGACCTGGCTTGTCCCGCGGAGCCAGGCGGGCTCCCGGGGTAAGCAGCTCTCTGCTCTCTGCCTTGTGCTTAGCCAGAGAGCAGCCGTGCTGCTGACGGGGCTGGGAGGAGGGCGCACAGGCCACAACTGGTGGGGTGCGCAGGGCTCTCAAACCTGGGGGAAGGAGGACGGGCGCGCTTTCTTCACAGATACCTGCTTTCACCCCATAAGCTGTTGTGCAGAGCCTGGTGTAGCAGGGAGCTCTGCCTTCGGAGCAGCTCAGCAGGAAAGTAACTCCAGCAAGATGATGATCAGGTTTAATGTATGTAAATAGCATAAGAAAAGTTGTAAGAGCCCATGGCTAGAGGGCAAAGAGAAAGGAGCTGCACGGCTCTGGAAATTATTCAGAAAGGTTTGAAATGAGAAATTTAAATCTTACCATGCAGGTGGCACGCACCGGCAAGGTTAGCTGCTGCTGTCACCACTGGTTTGGGAGTTGGAGGGAAGGGGGAAAGGCGAAGCGAGGCAGGATCCTAGCCATTCTCTGCCAGAGGCTATTGCCTGTGAGCAGGGGATGGGAGCCCCAGCGAGGAAGTTGAAGGGAAGGGCGGAAGGAGGAGATAGATGTGGCTACTGGGACAGAGGCAATGGCCTGTGATGTAAATGGCCTTACCAGGTACTTTCCCTGTCAGGGGCAGTAAATTCCCTGGGTAATGAACATGTGGTAAAAGCAAATGTTCCCATCGGGGCTGGACGCGGGAAGATTTCCCTCTCGTTTACTTCATCTCATGGCTTTTTTCTTTCGTCTCTTCTGCTTTTGACTTTTCTGCCATAAATAATCCCAGTGGTTGTCTTCACTGCAGCTCATTGCTTTTTGTAGCTGTGCCTGAATGAAACAGATGCAGCTTTCAGCAGCTCAGCTAATTTCGTCAAACCTTCCAGTGCTGTCAATGAAACCAAACTGAGATATGTTAATTATATTCCACCGGTACACGGCAAAACCATGGGCATCAACAGGCTCACTAACGCTGCCTTGTCTGCAGAGCTGGGGAGGAGGTTTGCATTCTTCTTTCCATGTGATGTTTCTTGAGACAGCAAAGTATAGAAAAGGCTTCTTTTTAAGAAAGTCTGTATTCTGGTGGTAGAACCTCTTGCCAAAATTAAGATGTTTGTTAAAATCAAACAGGGTTGGGGGGGGCTGCAGGTTTTTTTTCATCCTGATATTAGCAGCTGTACTTCCTTTCCTCCGGTTAATCTACTGGAAAAGTAGCCAGCAGTTTTCTTAACAAGCACCTTGACATGGCTGTGTCCTGGGAGCCAGCGCTGGGCATGCTGCAATTGCATTGCTCCCCTCAGAGGGGGGGAAACCCCTTTGTTTGTCCTGAGTGGGTCATTAAAACGTGGAAGGATATAAACAAAGGAAAGGGGAATTGGATCTCCTGACTTTTTTGTGAGGGAAGATTAAAGGAACTAAATACGTTTAGCTTGGCCCCACCGGTGACTGAGGGGCAAAGACCATGGCGCAGGGCTAAGGAGTGACTGGAGGATGTGGGCAGGAGGGGGGTCATGAAGCATACTGGGGGACACACAACGAAGGGGAGGCCACCTGTGGCAAAATGCCTTGATGGGAAGCCTCAATTAAGCTGTGCTGCTCTGCAGTGTGATGGAAAACCCTGTGCCATTGAGCAGGAATTTAAGCACAGCACTGGTGTATGTGCTGCAGGTCGTGGTCTTTCCCAAGCAAGGACTTTGGGGACGGTTCTCCTCTTTTGGGGGGCTAGATGTGAGCTAACAGGGCTTTGATAATACTTAATGATTAATTGCAACTATAAAAAGAAACCTCTCTCCCAGCTCTCCTTTAACGTGCCTGGGCTTTAGACTCAGCTTTGGCATTGCTAGCTCTCGGACTGTTTCCCTGTCCCCCTTTGCTGCAGTGATCCCCGACTCGCTGCGAGTGACAGCAGTCCCACAGACACTGAACAAAGTGGAGCGTGACTCCCTGGAGCTGAAGTGCGAGGTGTCCAAGAGCACAGCCCAGCACAGCCATGTCTCCATCGCCTGGTACCGGCAGCGAGGCAGCGAGGCGCCCGTGGAGGTCATCTCCCTCAGCCGCGACTTCGTCCTGCGGGCCGGCAGTGCCTATGCCCAGCGGCAAGCCACGGGGGATGTTCGCTTGGACAAAGTGGGGGAGACCACCTCAAAGCTCACCATCTACAACCTCCATCCATCAGATCAGGGCGAGTTTTACTGCGAGGCAGCAGAGTGGATCCAGGACCCAGACAAGTCTTGGTATGCAATGACCCGCAAGCGTTCCCAGGGTGCCATCGTCAACGTGCAAGCCACTGGTCAGTGTCTCCTCTGCCTGTTCTTGCTCGGCTGGGTGGTGGGAGGAGGTGGAAAATGGGGCTCCACCGTGTTAGGTGGCTGGGGCTTGGCTCCCTCCTTTGCCATGCGCCCTACTTGGGAGGCTGCTGGCAGGGCAAAGGAGGGCCCAAGAGCTGCCTGTGGGCAGGACAGATGTCAGCAAAGAGCAACCAGGGGACACTGAGGCAGCAAGGGGGCTTGGGTGGCAGCCCCTGTCTCCTGACATGGCCAGTGATCTGGGGCTGACACAGGAGCTAAAACATACATATTAAGCACTTGGTGCTAGCACAGGCAATGAAAATTTTGGTGAGGAGATGAGTGACACAGCAGAAAACAAAATGCAAACTTTCAGCAAGCACTTTTGTATTCGTATTGCATGAGGTCCATTTACGAGTTAAAATCCTTCTCCCAGCCCACAGCAGGGGTTCCTGCTAAGGATCTAAAGACCTGGCTGAGCTCTTTCTTCCTCTCTGATATCCCCAAAGGCCCTGCCTCTTGACCCTGGCTGAGCAGTGTGTGAGCAGGACTAGGCTCCAGCTTGCATCCTTCAGCGCCACTGGATGTTGGTGTCGCAGCAGAGCTGCTCCCAGGAGTAACAGCTGGAGAAGAGCGTTATGGCTGGGGAGGCCTTGCAGCTCTTGCATGCTGGGCAGCAAGCTGCCTCTCCTGTGGCACAACCGATCTGGGTTGTCACAGCAAAAGCAAGCCCCTTGCCCCTCCACCTTGTGGGTGCACGTGTCCAAGGAATGTTGACTACACAGAGAGTGGCAAGTTGTAAATATCTTGCCATGAGGGGTGCTGGCTGTCTCAGTGGGCTTTGCCACGCTGATGTGAGTTGGTCTGTGTCTCCCCAGATAAGGAGTTCAGCGTTCGGCTGGAGACGGAGAAACGGACTTACATTGTGGGTGAGCCAGTGGAGTTTCGGTGCATCCTGGAGGCGCAGAACATCCCCGACCGCTACTTCTCCATCTCCTGGGCCTTCAACAGCTCACTCATTGCCAGTCTGGGGCCCAACGCTGTGCCGGTGCTCAACAACGAGTTTGCCCAGCGCGAGGCCCTGGGCCAGCTCAAGGTAGCCAAAGAAAGTGACAACATTTTTGTGCTGAAGATCTACCGCCTCCGCCTTGAGGACAGTGGCAAGTACAACTGCCGGGTGACTGAGCGGGAGAAGACTGTGACGGGGGACTTCATCGACAAGGAGAGCAAGCGGCCAAAGAACATCCCCATCACCGTCCTGCCGCTCAGTAAGTAGAGACTTGCCCATCCGCTCCTGGGGCCATTGTTCTGCTGGGCAGCTAGCCGGCGAGGCCCTGATGTGCCCAGACTTCGGTGGAGGGGAAGAGGGAGGATAAGAGTTTGCATGCTGTGGAGGCTTGAAATCCCAGCTGGCAAGATTTTTTTTTTTTTTTTTTTGATGGGAAAGGGATGATGGAGAAGGAGGGATATGTGTCATGTTTGTAGGTGGGAAAACATGTCCCCACCTTGGTAATGGCCCCAAGCTGGCAGTTGTGGCCTTGAGTTGAAGGTGCGTGTGACAGCCTCTGACTCGCTTCTCACAACTCTCTCTTTGCCTTGCTCTGAAGGAAGCTGGGTGCTCTGAAGGACTCAGCAGGCTTAATGGGGAGACTGGCTTGGCCCTGGTTTATCCTAAGAGCTGCTAGATTCCTGCAGGCTGTTCAGTAGCTGTTGTTCAACTGTCTTGCAAGACAGCTGTACTGGGAGAAACCAGGGTTCACGTGCTCCTCGAGCCCTGGTTTGCTTTTCAGCATGGAGCTCTGTCGTGGTCACTGTGTCTGCCAACCCTGGCGAAAACAACCCTGCCGGCAGCTTGCCTGAATGCCGTTTATGTTTGTCAGACAAATGTGAGAAATACAGAAATAATGGGGTGAGAGGAGAGGGTCCACTGGCTCATGCCTTGTTTTGCTCTCTGAAACTCAGGTAGCTGTGGCATGATGAACCATGCACGTGTTGCCCAGGCTACCCTGGCAGTGGGCTTTGACCAAGCAGAGGGTAGCTGCAAAAGAATTTTGTGCAACATTTGTTTTCTATCTCTTAGGTTTGTAGGGAAATGCAGCCCTTTCCTCTAGCTTTTTTTCCCCTCCTCATTTCTCCAAAAGAAATTCTATTTCTTTTCTCTCCTACCAATATTTGGTCTCATTTGTTTGGCTTTGAAAATTACTCTAGCTAGAAATCTTGCACTGGACAAATGTCTAAAATGTAGTACTTCTAGGCACAGCCACCTTTCAGACAGATTTCATTCTTTCCATTTGATAAATCACCAGCTCTAGGAACAAATGTGATGATTTTTCAAGGGTGCTAAGTGTCCATAACTCCAACAGAAGACAGCAGGAGTAACCAGCACTCAGTATCTCTGACAAAACAGCCATAAATCCTTACATCTCTGAGAAGCTCAGGATACCGTTTTTTTTTTTTATGTTACCAGACATTGATAGCTACCTCTAGTGTCACTAGCAATGGGAGTTTGGGAGAGCTTCTCCCAAAAGATGTGGTAGGAATGGACATGGCAAGATGGTGATGAGGATGACGTGAATTGAAAAGCCCAGGGAGCTGGAAGCCTTTTTTGGCAGAGCCGGTTGCATGCAGTGCATGTTGTAGCAACACAAATTCCCTCAAGTTTTGCTGAGATCCCATCCCGGACCTGCGACCAGAAGATGCAGCAATGTCTCGTGAGCCATAGGCAGATTTCTCCCAGCTTTGGCCTACACCTGCTTTGAGTGTGCAAGTCACCAGGAGCAGCTTGCTGCCCACAAGCTGTTTTTGGATGGGGTCACACATGAGGTTAAGACGTGCCTGGACCCAAACGTGTGGGCAGTTTCCTGCACCTGGTAGAAAGCCTCTCTGGCCGGCAGCGTGCTTCTTGCAGACCGAGAAGTGGCGAGTGTGTATCATCTCCCCTGTGTGTATGCGTTTCTCTCCTTAGAGACCAGCATCTCCTTGGAGATTATCAACAACGCCAGCAATGTCTTGGAGGGGGAGAGCCTGCGCTTTGGCTGCAACGTGCGCTCGGGCTTTGGGCCCCAAAGCCGCCTCTCCGTCGCCTGGCAGCTGGTGGACAAGCTGAACCGGCGCAACGAAATTGTGCGTCTGGATCGGGAGGGCACCCTGCAGCCGGGCCCCTCATATGCCGAGCGCAGCAGCTATGGGGGCATCCAGGTGGAGCAGGTCCGTCCCGGTTCCTTCACCCTGGAGATCTTCAACAGCATCAAGGCGGACGAGGGCCACTACGAGTGCCGGGTGGCCGAGTGGACACGGACACTGGATGGGGAGTGGCAGATGGTTGGGGAGCGGCACGCGGGCACCCCGGTGTCCATCACTGCTCTGGGTGAGTACTCGAGGTGTTGGGGACCGTGGGGCTGTGCTCCCCATGTGCCCAGCCCTCCCCAGGAGGTCACCTGCGAATAACCGGGGCTGCTCTTGGCACTCCCACCCTGTCTTGGCGGCAAAATGGAGGTACCCAGCAGCCCGCCCGCAGCTCCCGGTAGGTTGGTGCAAAACGCCTGCATGCCCTGTTGCGTGTGGGGGCAAAGTGTGAGGGGTGGCTGTGGCAGGAGCAAAGCAGAGGGTGGCTAAGGAGAGGGGCAGTGCTTCCAGCATCCTTCTGAGGAGAGAGGCTGCCAGTCCCATGACATGTTCCCCCCAGCATTGGAGCTGGGCTTTGGGCAGTGCAGTGGTGGTGCTCCATCAGCAGCCTGTGGGCCTTGAAACCTTCTTGCCTGCCCTGGGTAAACCTTACTCCGCTCTCCAGACCAGGAGAGCAAAACACTGGGCATCTGTTGGCCCGGCCACCAGAAATGGCGAGCACCTCTGACAGCGTCAGAAGCCTGAAGAAGACATGGATCAGGAATGGTCCTCACTGCCTCTGCAAGGCAGCACTGAGCTGCTGGCCTGGAACCACAATGTTGTCTATGACCAAGCCGAACTAGGACCTGGGATCATTGCAGCTGGTACTCTGCTCTATCGAAAAGCTCCTCCATTTCAAACACAGTGAAAGCACATCAGTTTAGGAGGGGGCAAGGTAGGGCATTAGGGATTTTGCATGGATTGTGAATTACTTTGGTCTTGCTCAGGCCTTGGTGTATTCAGTCCTGGACAGTCCTGGACTAGTTCCAAAGTGTTCTGCAGGAGACTGAAGATGGGATGACTGCACCTATGAGGCCACTGATTTGCAGAATGTCAGGGCTATAAACAATCAGGGAGCTCTACTGAGAGGTTGAGATAGGAATTTTTGGGGTGTTTTAGGGTTTTTTTCTGTTCTCTGCAGTATTAAGCTTTGGCAAGATGTGCGAGAGACCAGACTTCAAAGTTGTATCGTATTCTGATTAAAATCTTGCTTTTTTTCCTCCTTTCCTCCCCTTCACTTTTGACCTTCTTTCAGAGGCTGTTCTGTCTGGAGCTAGAAATCTTTGCTATATAGCTTCCAAAAGCAGGTAG
>VZTL01017486.1:30462-72541 GCA_013400535.1 Scopus umbretta
AGAGGCTTTAATCCCAAAGATTGACCTGTTTTGTCAGTAATTACGTGTCCTGGAGCTCTGGCATGGTGACATCGTGGGGCTGCAGAGGCATTTGCTGGCAGCGTGCAGATACGGCAGTGTCTGTGCTGCAGCGGGTCTGGCCCATGGCAGCAGCTCTGTGGGTTGCAGTGAGCTCCCAGCTCAGCTCTTGAACTGTAATATCAAGCCGGTGGCAGGCTGAAGTTCTGTACTGATCCAGAAGACATTCCTGTTTCTACCAGCCACTGGCCAGGCGTTCCCCTGTGGTGGTGGCTGTGCTGGGTGCCGGGACGGTCAGTGCTGCAGGGGGAGGAAGGAGAGCTGCCAGCTGGTGTGGCAAACCCTGCGGAGCCTCCCAAGAAGGGAGCGCTTCTTGGGGATGTTGCCAGTGGAAAACAAGATCCCTGCTAAATCTGCTGGCTGCACTGAAGTGATTGGAAGAGAAGAAAATATTTTCTCTCTGCAGCTCTGAACAACTGAGCAATGGAAATACCCTGACCCAAAATGTAAGCCAGTTGACTGAGAATATGTTATCTTCAAATCATTAATAGACTGCTGGTTTTAAACTCCCCTAAACCAACAAATTGCTGGGGGAAGACTAGTCTAAATGTATTGACCATCGTGTGGAGTGGTGCGCTTGTGAGGATAACCGCATAAAGCCGTCCTGGGTCTGTGATCTGGAAGAGAACAAAAGCCATGCTGTGTGACGAACAGGAGCAACCAGCTTCTCTCTCTTTCAGTTGCCTCCATCTTGAGGTTTTGTAACCGCTGGCACCACTCTGATGCATGAACGAAGGCTGCCACTTCTCACTTCCCTCATCTCTCCTTTACCTGCAGCAACCAGCCGCAGACCTGGCATGGGGACCCCCTGCCTGAGAGGTGGATGTGAATCGTGGGGTCTGCGAGCAGTCAGGCTGGTGCCGGGTGGCTGCTCTGCCTGGTGCTGCTCCCTTCCCGCTGCGCTGCTGCGTTTCCGTACGGGGCTTTGGCAGCGTGCAGAGGCTGGCTGCTCGCCCTCGAAGTCGCAGGGGATCTCACTCCTCTGGGCAGAAATCGAGTGTGATCCTGCTGCAGCCGGTGCTCACGCAGGCAGTCACCACTACGTGGGCACTTAAGCGTGTTTTTTGCCACTGCTTTTCGTGCCACTTAGCAATTGCAAACAAGGAGCCAACATAACGTGAGCGGCTGATTATTCCAGGCCCATGACTGTATGACTACACTCTAGCTTTTGCATGCTAGCAGCAGGGTCTTGTTAGGCCGATGTCTCTCAAAGCCCTTTTCTCTCTTTCCACAGAGGCTGGCTTTGCTGTCACAGCTATCTCCCGCACCCCCGGGGTGACCTACAACGAGTCCTTCGACCTTCAGTGCATCATCAAGCCCCACTACCCGTCATGGGTACCGGTGTCGGTGACGTGGCGTTTCCAGCCGGCGGGCAGCACTGAGTTTCATGACCTGGTCACCTTCACACGCGATGGCGGGGTCCAGTGGGGCGACAGGTACGCAGGTTTCCGGACCCGCACCGCCATAGAAAAGGCCGAGTCCAGCAACAACGTGCGCCTGAGCATCAGCAGGGCGAGTGACACGGAGGCCGGCAAGTACCAGTGCGTGGCCGAGCTCTGGAGGAAGAACTACAACAGCAGCTGGACGCGGCTGGCGGACAGGACCTCCAACCTGCTGGAAATCAGGGTTCTGCGGCCAGGTGAGTGCCGAGAGCGCGCAAGAGGAGCTGGGGGTGCGTTGCAGGGATGGGGTACATGCCAGTGCTGCAGTGGTCTCTCCAGAGTGAGGACAGCTCTCAGGGCTGTGACTGACGTCTCACGCTTGTGCACAGTACAGGTGGGACTGCTCGGCTTTTCAGCCACAGATATGTTTGAGCTCCCTTATCCATCTGGGGATAAGGGGAACTGGGTCCTCTCTTCGCTCCTCGTGTGCTGTTCGTGGGGTTTTCTTCTGGGAGGTGAGGTGACGACTGCAGCTCAGGCCAGTCTCTGGGCTGTTCTTGTGAGACGGAGGTGCCTTTCAGATGGCCAGCTCCATTCATCAGAGCAGACTAACCTGTGGAAGAGGGGAGAGGGACAGGGCAAACAGGGTCAAAGAAGAGAGGCGTGCTCCTGCCAAAGCCTGCACATGCACATGTGCCATAGGTAAGGTGCTGCAGCTCTTGTCCCGTAATTCGTTGCATCTCTTGCTCTCCTGGAGACATCTTCAACAGCAGCTAGTGATCAAAGAGCCCGACTTTCATCCCCATCAGAAATTGAGCCCTTTCCAGCTGGAAGTCATCAAGGCTATGGGTGCCCATGTAGAGTGTGCAACAGCTAGGCAATAGACACTTCACTTGGCAGGGAGAGTCAGAAAACCTAGAAGGTGCCTATGCTCCATGTACAGCCAGCGGAGAGAGTTAGGTGCCTTCTGTCGGCCTTATCACTGATACTTTGGTGGTGCCTTCTGCTGTCCTTGAAGGGTGCAGAGATGCATGGTCAGGGCAGCTCAGGGCCATCGCTGAGCCAAATGTTTTATTGGCGTCTTGGCCTTAGGGCTCAAGTTGGTGTTTGGAGTGAGGCTTTTAGCACCTTATAAGACTCTTGGCTCAGGTCCTTGCAGCATGGTCCGTCCTCCCTTCATATTCCTGTGCAGAGGGACTCCTTTCTGGGGTCTGTCTTCTCACCTGAGCTTTGTGTTTTTCCCGTCAGTTGTCCTTTTCATGCTCGTCTCCACCTTCCCCAACCTTTGGCATGTCTTTGGAATAGTCAGGGGATACTGCGAGCTCCAGGCACCTCATGAGCTCTCTATCCTCTTTCTTCCCTCCCTCCTTCCTTGCCCTCATCCCCAGGTTAATCTTCTCCATTTGTCTTGATTATCCTGCCTTGTAATACATGTTTTACTGCTCACAAGGTCAGGTTGGTGATGTTCATCATTTTAGCTTATTTCCCTAGGAAACAGCGTTGACTGGCTATGGTCCCTGGAGTAATATGCTGCTTTGTTGCACATGTCTATGCATGCATATGTGTGTGAGACATAGAGAAAGAGAAATCCTTGATAACAGCTACCAGAAGAGAGCCTCTGTGTCACAGCTCAGGGTGTCCAGGAGGACATTTAAAGGACATTTAAACCATGTTCTAGCAGCCAGTTCTTTACTGGAGCAGTAACCATCAAGTTATGCCTTAACAGAACAAGTCATGTAGGTCTCTGTGGTTTTTACCTCTCCCTATCTCCCTGCTGCTCAACAAACTGCAGCTACACAAATCTTAGCTGTCAGTCCAATGAGCCTTGCATAATGTTTGTGGGTTTATGACCCACTAGAGGATGGAAGAGAAGAACAGGGCTCCTTGGAGCATCCCCAGCGCCACAGTTGAGCTCTCTCTGTGTTTTGTTTCCATGTCGCAGGCAGCCTCTGAGAGCGGGTGGTTGATGTTCTCCACGAATGCAATGCCGGCAGACCTATTAGCAACAGCTGTGGTTCTCTCTGGTTTTGCAGGCTGCAGAGGGTTGTGTCGTGTCATTGCTGGGTCTTTGGCTGGATAAGCTCCAGAAAGGAGCCATGATGTTGAGGAAGCCACCTTCCTCAGTCACCTTGGAATGAACATCCTAGTGTCCTGACAGTCAGACCTGTGCTGATGAAGCAGATGCTGGTTTTCAGATTAATATCTGGGGCTGCTTCAAAAGGGGTCATTCGGCACCCCTGAATAACTGAACACCTGAGAGCTATGTCAGTCTGAGTCTGTGGCTCTGTAGTCACCTTAATATGACATAACTTCAGGCTGGTATTGGATGTCTTAGTCCTAGCTTTCTCCTTTCCCTTGCCTGCTAGCCACAGTTTACTGCCTTGACACATATGCCAGTGAGTTGGGGATGAACTATCTCCACTACTGATCCACTGAAGGACACCACAAAGAAGGCTTGTCTCGAGGTCTTTTGGCAACTTGAGCCAGTGTGTGTTTCCAGATTGTAAGTTAAATGCTGGAATTCTAGTTTCCTCTTAAACCCCTGCTCCCTGTTTGTCAGTGACCTTTCTATTTGACAGGATCCAGGTGCAGACATGGCAATCGATATATGTTAGCCTTTAAAGTGTGTTCAGGTGAGAAAGGTAAGATAGTGGCTTCCTGACTGCTTCATCAATCTCTTTGCTTTGTGAAATCCCACATCCTCAAGTGACAGAGTGCTGGAGCTTCTCCTGGTGTGTCAGTTTGCTGTTTCAGTGCTAGGCTGTCTCTCCTTGGCACTCTTGCAGTGGGTAGTGTTTGTAGTTGTCATCTGTGCTGAGTGGTAACTGCAGAGGTGGCAGTGCTGGTTTTGGACTGCATGTATTAATGTGGCTGCAAAGTAATTTCGCCTACAGCTGTCTTGTGGCCAACAGGTAATGCTGAGGAAACGCCAGCAGCCTGAAACACCCCAGCCTTTCCTACTCCTGGGAAGAAACAAACAGTATTTGAGAAACAAAACATGCGGCTTCTGAAGGAGGGAGTAAATAAGGCAGGCAATGGCAGCATTAACCCAGCTCTGAAGTGAAGGTCTGTAGGTGGGATGGCAGAAGTGCCCTGCGTGGCATCTGGAGCCAGATTTAGCCTTTGAGTGTGACATTCCTGGCCCCTTGAGCATGAAGCAGTTATAAGAACTGGCAGTGTGAGGAAAAGCCCTATGAAGGATGCTGGCTGTACATGTGACAGCTTACAGAGAATTTAGTTATCACGAGGGTATGTTGTCCATCACTTGGTAGTTTGTGAAAACTCAGCAGCAGCAGCAGTATGATCTGAAGCTCCAGTGTTTCTCCCTTTCATGGCCTGCTCCTCGCTGTCACGCAAGCCAGCACGAGTTGGGTTGCAAAGTAGGAGGAGGGTTGTGCACAGGTACGGGAACAATGCCCCAGGTAGCTCGTGTGTGCTTTGCAGGGAGAGGGATTGGCACTGCTGTAGGGCGAGTGCTGGGTTTTAACTTCTGTAGGCTGGTGCAGAAATCCAGGCTGGTGTGGGGGTCTGTCAGGCAGGATTGTGGACCGGACTGGTGAGCAGCTAGATTGCCTGTGGCCATTTCATGTCCTTAAAACACAGTGCTCTCCTTTTTACTTCCATCTTTGGAGCTGCCTGTTGTTTCTTTCTTGGTGAGCTCATGTTGCAGCAGAGGGGGAGAAACAATAAAAGTATAGCTTGATTCACGACATCTGCTTCCCTGACGCCAAAGCTGGCAGGAGACCACGCAGAGGATTGCGGGCTGAGCTTGGAGCAAGCCCCAAGTACAGGGGTGGAGATTTCTTCCCACCCGCAGCCTTGTCTTTGGGGCTCCCATTCTGCTGCAGTATCTGGCCTGCCTATAAAACCCCAGTTCTCTCATCCCCAAAAGCTGGGGCTTGCCCTGAGGGCTCACCACCCCTTTCCCTTCTAGAGACATTGCCTTGCCCTTTGCATACTTGCCCCTTTCCAGGCAGAAGAACATCCTCCGTGCAAGCTTTACTAGGCTGATCTGCAAGAGATCAGTCAGGATAAATGTGTCCTGTCTTTGGAGGGAACAGGGGTGGTGACTCCCTGGCACTCGCTGATCTTGGGCTTCAGGGGAGGCAGAGGTACAGGCAGTTCCTTTTGAACTCAGGTGACTGAAAGTATTTGGATTCGGGCTGAGCAATCAGCTTGAGGATGCCAGCTGAGCAGTGCCCCCTTCCTCACACAGCATGGAAGGGGAATGGTGCCTGGGGTCCGGGTCCTGCCCGAGGAAGAAAGGTGGTAGATAGATGCATGTGGGTCAAGGGGAGACCCAAGGGCTGCCGGGTGGGCTCTGTTCCCGGCTCCTCCTTGGATCTTGCTTCTCCCTCTACCAGGTTTTCAGGGATGGAGTGGCTGAGATGGGAGATACTGTCTGGGAGCAGCATGCATCTGTGCGGTCTGCAGGACTCAGACAAGGGCAGCAGACAGTCTCTGGCGGCACTCTGCATGATGAGGACTCTGCCGTGATCTGGGCAGGCTAGGATGTCTGGATAGGATTCTTTTGGCAAGGAGGCTTCAGCAGATTTGCACCGGTGTATTAAATTGCCATTGTCCTTGTATGCATTACTGCACTTATCTTTCCCTTGCAGCACAAGTGAGGGGGTGATTCAGCAGAGCTTTGAGAGGGCCTGGGGTCTGAGTGCTGGGGAGTCTTTCTGGCAACAGCAGAATAAAAAAGCAGAGCTTTCACACAAGCAGGAGGTTGTGGCAAAGCTGCCCGAGCACCGCCTCACCCCTTTCGTACTCATGCACAGACCTGCCCATCCTGACCTGCAGGACACCCACCTCCCCATGGCTCTGTGTTTTTCCCACCCCTCTGTCCTCGTGTTGTCCCTCAGCTGGTGCCTTCGTGACTAATCCTGGAGCGGGCACACGGGGAGAAGCTGCAGTCACCTCTATAAATCTTCCCTCTTGCTGCTGGGCTTTTGACAGTAATGAACGTGGGAGGAGGGATGGGGAGCGGTGGCAGAGGATGATTACCAAGCAGATGCCAGGGGTGCTGGGCTCCTTGCTGCTTTTTTGCAAGCCAGGCTACGGCAGATTGATTGACCTGGGAGCCGTCAAGCAAGCAAGGCAGCTAGGCTCTCTTCATTAGAGCATTAATTAGTTTCCAGGGACTCTCCAGGGGCTGCTTCGTAAAGTTTGGTTTATTAGGAGCTGTCAAGTTGAAACTGTCGTGGAGGGGGAGCACGGAGGCTCCTCAGCTGGCCTTGGAGAAGGGGGAGGCTTGTGCCTGAACCTTACTTTGGGAGCAGGGTGGGTGCAGAGCACTCTGCTGCTCTCCTGCTGTCCGCAAGAAACCACCACTGACAGCAGCCTGGTGGCGTTGGGGTAGCAGTGGCCAGAGAAACCTAAGGAGCAGAGAGTGGAGGACCCTTGCCCCTTGGTCCAAGCCCATCCCTGGCAGTCGCAGAAAGGCTGCTCAGTATCCTGCTTGTCCTTCCCTCTGAAGACTCGGTGATGGTTGTAACCGCACAGGCTGGGGACGCTGGGAGGGTGAGGAGGGAATGAGGCAAAGGAGAATTGGAAAAACAGGCTGTGTTATGGCACACTTAATGTCAGGAAAGGAGGACCGATTTTCAAACAATTGCCAAGACACTTGCATAAGATAAGGAGAGGCTTTCCCTAGCAAATGAAAATCAGATATTACTGCTAATCCTTTCTTCCATCTCATTTCGTAGTAACGTCTGCATGTGAGGAATCCTCTCATGGATGGATGCAAAAGATGCCTTTTCTACCATGGGTGTCCAGTGGGGTACTGACCTCTCCCAGACTCTGGAATGGAGGCTCAAACAAGTGTTTTCAAGAGCCACAAAGTGCCTACTTAAATACCTGACACTTTTTGCTGCTGGCACCATCCAGTAATAAAGTTAAACAAGGAAATCTAATGAGCTGGAACCTTTCTTACGGAAGTGAAGTCTGGAAACTTAAGTTTGCTGCTTCCTTGATCCCAGAATGGTTTTGCTCTGTAGAATAGCACTGCTTCCCTGCTTTACAGCTGCCTGCTCCATCTGGCAAATAGTTGTACTCGTGCTTGAGTGATGAAGGAGTTCAAGGAGTGCTCAGGAGAGACAGGAGGCTGTTCATCAGCAGTCATGACTGCAGCGCAGAGCAGTCTCTTCTCCCCTGGGTGCTCCTTTCCCTTCATCACCAGTGGGGTAAGACCTGATGTTCTGTCTCAGAGCTGCTGCTCTTTCCTATTGGCTTCCCGCCTACTGAACGGACAAAATGAAGGGGTTCAGTGTTGCGTGACCCAGGACTGTCCCCTTGCATAGACCTGCATTAGCAACCCAGCTGGAGCCCTTTTTCAGGTAGCACAGGTGGGTTTACTTCCGCCACCTCACACCCCTGGTAGTCTCCTACCCCTTCACATTTGCCCTGGGGAGCTCTGTCCCCATGCTTGTCGGGTCCCCTGGAACAGCTTCCCCACTTAGGCTTGCTGCCGCCTCCTTGGCACAGTTACTTATGCCAGGCTAGCACCCTGTGGTGCTTTTTCTCTGTTGTCCCAGCATCCCTGTCCCCCATCTTTTCCACGTACTATCACTGTCACACCTACCCAAGAGCCTCCTCTTAACGCTGCCGCTGTTGTGCATAACATGCTCTCTGGAGTTTGGACACTGGTTTGTAAATCTAGTTTTGAGGTGGGGTTTCACCCGTGGGCATGCATCCACATGAGGATGCTCTCCCTGCCCCGTTCCCAGTGGGGCGCTTGCTGACTGGCCTTGCCAAGCTGGCTGTGATTTCGTACTCATCTGTATCGGAGCGGCACTCTGGCACATCACTTGGCCAGGCAAGTCTGGCCCAATGCAGGTCGCACGTGGGAGTGAGGTTACATTGGTGTCAGCAGAGCCAACGCAACTCGATCAAATGCTGTCTTGATCTCACAAAAACATTGGAAATGAGCCCATCGACGTGAGCAGCAGGGGAGGGAGCTCGTGCTGGATGCACTGCAGCGTTCTCAGCCCCATGCTGGGGATGCTGACACTTGTCTTGCAGGGGTCCAAGCTGTGTTTCACCTCCCCCTGCCTTTGGTTTCCCAACTGGGGGCAGTGATACTTGGCTCCTCTGCAGGTTTGCCCATGAAATGTTTCTGTCAGAGCCAAGCGTGTTGAGCTAACTGCAGTCAGTTATGTTCAGGGCTTCCCTTGGGGCTTTAGCCTGGAAAATGCACCCAAAGGCATAACCTGAGAAGCTGGATTTTAAATGTATGAAGCATCTCAGGTGCATTTCACAAGGGTAAAGGGGGTGGGAATACATCCTTGCACCTAGTGAGACCCAGCTTGGGACCCTTGCACCTAACCCAGCTGAGCCTGCTCTGTGTGTGCCCATTGATCTCACTGTGGGCAGTCTTGCTTTTCAGCCCCCGAACAAGACTGACAACGCCAGGAGATCTGGGCTGTATTCAGATTATGCTGCTCTGTACAAATTAACTCTCTTTCAGGTTACTTTTTTAGGAGCAATTCTTTCGCTTCGATTTCAAAGCACTCTCTGCTTCTCTCTTTGATATCTCCTGAGCGGTTTTCCACTCCCATTTGCAGCATATATATACAGAACCACTGTGTCAGCCTGTTTGCAGTCTGTGCACGTGCAGCTTCTTTGATGTTGTCTTGAACGTCTTCTTTCCACACACTTCAGCTTCTCATCGATTCCCTGTTTGCTTTCCTTGGTCTAAAATACTCTGCAGTGAACAGTACTTAGACGTTGTCCAGCTCTAAAGCTTTGTACATCCCTCATGTCCTTGAAGTCTTCAAAAGCAGAGTCAGCAGGGGCAGCCCTTGGGGAAGAGGGAGCACTGGTGATGAGCGGGTTCCCGGCCAGGTGTTGACCACCATTCTCCTTCTCTGGTCTGTGCGTGGAGCCCCAGCCCCTTGGCTGCCCCGCTGGTCTCCAGAAGGTGAGTGGCCTCGGGACCAGCAGGCTCAGTGCTGCAGCAGGACGATTTTTCTCATGCTACATTCTCAGGCTTCCAGTCAGAGCGGTACCCAGCCCAGGTGTCCCTCCCAGCATGCCCAAGCAGTAGCTTTGGCTGTGCACCCTTGTGCATGGGACCTGTACCATTTTTCTAGCTTCTGGATCACATGGGATGCTTTCCCTGGGATGAGAAACTACATATTCTCTGTCAGTCCCTTGCAAAGGCAGGCAAAGGACAGTTTTGAGAACAGTGCTGAACAGCCAGGCAGAGAGGTGACCCAGTCCCAATTACTGTAAATCCCTTGCCTCTTGCCTTCATGAGCATTGGTTCGACTGGTGGTCTGGGGGTGTCTTCTGCTGGTGGGACACAGGTGGCTGGACACAATGGCTTTGCTCTTCAGTGTGACAGTGACCTGCATAGCCAGGTAGTGCAGCAATGCCCCCGTAAAGGAAGCAACTTTGGTAAAGTAAACCCAGCCATTCCTTCCCATGGTGATTTTACCTTGTGAGATTAACACCTCTGTGTCAGCAGAATAAGCAAGGACAATTTTTATCTGAATGTTTTTCCAGAACCTTCGTTCATAAGGGGCTGACTGTTTTGGTGTTTCTACCTGTTCTGACATTGGTCAGAGACTAAATTCCTGGGCTCACTGAACCTGTGATTTGCCTCCTTACAGCAAAATGGCAGGCTCTGGACATGCTGAACCTATGGCTCAGGGTCTTTTATTTTAACATGCATACGTAAAAGTTGGCTCCCAGGGCCATCTTACTTGCTTAAATAGGACTTTGGGGTGCTGTTAAAGAAAATTCCCGTGGTTTTCCCTGTTACAATAACGAAGCAGGGAGTCCAGATAATGATGGATCTGTAGCCCATCCTTCTGTAATACTTACTCTATCCTTAAGTTCAAGAAGCCAATTTCTTGAGAAACAACAGATGGCTCATTTTCCTTGAATGTTCTTCCACACAGCAGACACATTTGCCGGTTAATTTATGGAGGCAGCAGTATCATGAGTGTTTAGGTTACAGGTGGAGCTGATCTAGCACTTGGTTGCACAGGAGGAGGTGATCCTCATCCCAGATGCGTGTTGCTGGCTGCATGGTCCTATCCCCTTCCTTGTGCCAGCATCGATACCACTGTGTGCCAGCTCAGTTTACTAAACCTGTAGAAAATTAACCTGGTGGAAAGGAATAGATAATGGTTAGTGGAGTGAGCTAGCTCTTGGGTGGATTCAGTTTGGTCCTTCTCAGGGGACTTTATCTTTGCACGGAGGGCAGCACTGACAACCTGGGGATGGCAGGACTTGTGTGGCAGTGTCCAAAAGACCTTGTAATCCTGCCTGAGGTCTGTCTGGAGAGCTTGCTCTGTGGATGGCCACAAAATGGCATTTCATACCACCCTCAGCATCTCATCTCTTTGCGTAGCAGCCAGCTTTTCAGCAGCAGCAGCCGCTGGAAATCCTCAAGTCGGAGACAGTGTGTGCAAAAGTCGACCATCCGCTACAGGGTGCACTTGTACTCTTAGCATGCACCTACGCAAACTTCTTGAGTATTTTTCTGACAACCTGTTAGGAAATTTGGCCATTAATGGCCAGCCTCCAGAATGGCATGGGAGTTTGTGTGTAGTGCAGCTGTATGTGTTATAACTTGCTCTTCAGGTACATTTAATTACTTTTTTTTCTAATTGACCGAGTGCTCCTTTGTTTGAAATATTTATCTTGAGGGGTTGATTAAATGTCTCAGTTATGTTATTTTTTTTCTTTATCCTCGGTGGCTGTAGCTTCATACTGAATTTATCTTCCAGTGATCCTATCTCCATATTTTAATTTACAAGTGATCAGTGAGCCGTATATTGTTTTCTGACAGCAGGCACAACTCACGCTGGGAATCTTTTATTCTTCCCTTCCCTCCTCTCTCTCCTGCAGAACTTTTACATTCATTTCAGGGTTTGGCAGGAAGGTTTCTGGGTTTAGGTTTGTGGGACATTTTGCTTTGGGTTATATTTGATTCCTGCTGTCCTTCAGAGAGACATGGTTTCTGTTTCTTGAGGAAGCTCTCGCTTTTCCCAGGCCAGCGGCATGTTCCAGATGGTGGTCTCTGGCTTATCCATGGCTGGACCTTGGAGGCTGTGGGCTTCCCAGCTTCCTCCATCCCTGCAGCTACACACACAGCCTTTGCTGTATATGCTCACAGATGTATGGCTTCTGGGCTTTAAAGAGACTTTCTGGGTCACATATGCATCCTTCCCCAAGGCCCTGCTTGGTTACCTGCTAGTTTGTTAGCTGCTCTGCAGACTCCAGCATGGCATGGCTGGTAATCCCAGGCTGTCCCCTAGCTGAGCAGATGTCCTCGTCACTGCCGGCAGTCTTCATGCCACAGCATGAGGCGTGCAGTGAGGGACTTGACCCACTACCTATGTGTTTGGTAGGTCAGCAGTCTGACTGTGCTGCTTTTGGGGAGAGGGAGGCATTGGGCCAGTTGTCAGTAGGTTTGGCTGATGTGGTGCTCACCTTCTGTGGGGCTGAAGCTGGTGGGGGTACAGCAGAGCATCTGCTGCAGTCAGGTCCACCACAGGGTACAAGGGGAGATGTCCGTTCTGCTTTGCCACAGCACCCACTGGCAGCGTTCTGAGTGCATCAGGCTGCACTTCTCCAAGTTACAGCAATACAGCGTGCTTTTGGGCATGTGCCTGTGCTTGGGGCTCAGTTTTGGGTTGGAGCTGTTGGAATGGGTGAAGTACCCAGCTCGTCGTGGTGTAGCAGCTGGCCTGTGAGGTTGGGAAATGTCTGCGCCTGCTGGGCTGTGGACTTTGCGGCACCTTGCTGAACATACTGAAATACAGGTCACTTGGTGGTTTATTCCCGGCCTCTTTCTGTCCCTAAGAGGAGATGAGTCACAGCCAGCTCCTAGGCTTGCTCCTGGGGCTGTGAGCACCCACCAGTCCGTGCTGCAGGAGGCATTATTTGCAGCATTCATATATGGAGCTGTAAATTTGGGAGAGAAGTGTCATGTAGCTAATTTTTAGCAGTGTCATGTAGCTAATTTTTGGCAAAACATGAGCAGTACGTGTAGGGAGGAAGAGACCAAAGACGGGCAGGCTCAAGCCTCTCGAACCCCGGGGGAGTGAGGGTGGCATTTGGGTGGCACCTGAGGTGATGCCAAGGAGCATGGCCTGGGTGGGTGAAGGCATGCCCGCTCCTTGCAGGGGCTCTGCCCTGGCACAGCCCTCTGTGGAAGGGCCATCACACCATTTCTCCAGGGGAGTCCGGAAAGGCAGAGCAGAGTCAAATTAACAGCCTGTCCGATTGCATGCAGACAGTACTGTCCCTGTGAAGGGGGAGGGGGAAAAATGGTGACCCACATCCATCTGGACTCTCAGTCAGTCAGTTGGTGGCTTGTCCAGAGACTGATATTCTCTATACGAGAAAGGAGCGGCATGCAAAAACGAGGATTTAGCCTTACAAAATTAGTAGGCTAGAGAGGCTGCAGGAAGACCTGCAAAGGTAGGAGAGCTCCAGCTGTACCTCTTTATCACTGTTGCAGACAGACCCATATTCTGCTTTTGTTTGCATGTCCAACCCAGAGCAGCCCACTTGCAACCAGGACCTGAGCGGTTTGGGCATCACAGAAACTTCTGGCATTGCTCTGAAACGAGCACTGCTGAAGGTCAAGATGGCAGGTTGGTGTTCAAAGTTGAAGCCTCAGCTCTTCTGTCTGCCCGCTTTGGGAGGGGGCAGCAGCTGAGCCTTCCTCAGGAAAGGGTTAACGTTGTCTCCTTCCCATGGAGCTGCTCTCCCAGTAATTCAATCATATCAGCCTGTTTGCAGGCAATAATTCATTGTTATAGGAACACTGCAGTAAAGTGACAAGTTAATAATGGCAGTAATAATGGCGGGCAAAGTCTAATGCTGTTTCCCTTTCTCCTGCTCCTGTTGCACCAGCAGCCTCCCATGTTGGCTAATGCAATTTGCAACCTCGCTAATCCAGTTTCAGGAGGAATTGTGTTCTCTTAAAAGAGAATAACAGGAGTCCGGAGCTGTGCTGCCATGTTCCTGCCATCTCCAGGGAGGCTGCCCTGGTGCTAGAAGTCTTTGTCTTTACTTCGCTGTGATTTCTATGCCATGGTTAAGCCTAATGAGCAAGATCCTCCTAGGAGCATCTCACCTTCCCTTCTGCGAATGCCTTTCCTCTGATGCCTCTTCTCTGAAAGGGCTCGCACATCTTTCTCTTTTGAACTCTGATTTGCTTTCGACTAACCTAATAAATTTGAGTCACCCACCCCTCACCGCACTGAGTCAGAAGGCTGGCATGTACTTGCTTGAATCCCGTTGCCGCAGTTCCCTACGGTCGTTAACACGGGTGTCCTTGCAGCATGTGTGGAGGTAGAGGAGGCTTTTCAGCCCTGCTTTGAGGAAGGGACAAGGGCTGGCAGAGGCCCCGAGCGTTAGTATGTGTCTGAGCCTGTGGCAGGGCAGCAACCTGCACACGGGTCCCTTGAATCCCAGGCAGATATCCCCCGGCAGGAATTTGGGCACTGAGTGCTTTTTGGGCCCTAGCGAGGGAAGTGATGAGGCACTTCTGGGTTGTGACCGCAGGCTGAGGGGTCAGCTGAGTTTGTGCCAAAAGTCTGGTCAGTGCTGGGGAGAGATGGGTTTCTCGCAGGAAGAGTTGCCTTGGGGCCATGCTCCTGGAAATGCGTCTCTCCTGATCGGCCTGCTAAACCCCGTGTGTGGTATTAAACCATGTCTGGGTTTGGGTTGGGTTGGCCTTGTTTCTGCTCCCCCCTGCCAGCACAGTGAAGTCCCAGTGGAGGCTTTTAAAAGTAGGACATTCCCCAGGAAAACTTTTTGCAACACTTCATCAGTTCTCTCCAGGCGAGAGCGTCTTCTGAAGAAGCCCTCCCCAGAGGGCAGCAGTCTCCAAAGTGGGACACCACCTCCCTGCTATGGTGACAGGGCTCCCCAGGGACTCTGTGGGCTGGTGGTGGCCATCCTCCTGCCCACTCCTTCTGCGCCGTGGCCGCTGGCTCGTGCGGACCTGGCTCCTTCCCCACCCTGTCCTCCTTTGCTGCAGGGCAGCACACTGGGGTTTTGTGTGGGGCTTTTTGGGGGGAAGGGTATCTTCAGCTGCAATTAAACATCACCGTTCGCAGGACTTGGTAATAGTGGCTCCCAGGTGGGAAGTGAACTCCGGCTGTTGTATTTTCTTGCTGCCTACACAGGAAGATGATGTAAGGAGTCTGAGACAGAGCATCTTTTTATCACAGCATTTTTAGGTACAGATTGCAAAGTGCTTTGGTAAAGGTAAGTGTTGTAACCCCTGCTTGATGATTAGGAAACAGAGGCAAGGGAGCCAAGTGGCTTCACCACAGCCACAAGTCAGCAGAAAAGCTGTGAATCACGTCACTGCGTCTGTCCTCCTCCTCTGATGACTGCTTTCCCTTCCCCCAAATAGTTGTATAACCGTGCTTACCACAGGCCCAGCTCGAGGAGACTGACTGCTTGATGGTGTGTAGAAAACCCCTACGATATATATCAGCTTGGAGAGCACCTAGCCGTGTCGTAGCCTGCTGAGGTTGTAAGGTGCATCTGACCTGGCCTCCCAGCTCAGAGGTGCAAGCTTTGAGGACCAGAGGCTGCCACAGGTATCCTGAGACAACGTGTGCCCCTGCAAATGAGCGGGAGTATTTTCTTCAGCCTGGGAATTAGTGCAAAGGGACTGTGATGCTGGAGGACAGTCTGTGGAGTGAGGTGTCTAGTAAGCGTATGGGCTTGCCATGGACACCTAAGCGCCTTTGCCAGCCTCTCCACCCTTAGAAGCATGTAACATCCCCCATGTCCCAGGCAGGCTCTGGCACGAGTCATCACCTGTTGAACCTCCTAGAACTCGTCCAGCAGATGGGGCAGGATGCCCTCAGCGATGCAGGAGGCCATGTCTCCATGCCATCAGAGAGCTGATGTCTTATGTCCAGCATTGCCTGCAGGGCCTCTGCCCAAGCACCACCAGTTCAATGCCTACACGTGTTCTTTACACAGGCTGCATGGCTTCACAGCGGCTGGGAGACCAGGCTGGCTTAAAAAAAAATGAGGGTTGTAACCATGACTTGTTGCCAGTGTAAATTGAAAGCCTTAATAGTGTATGTAGGGCCAATTACAGTACATCAAGGTATGATATCCTCTTTACTGGCACCCTCCAGGGAGCCAGGAGACATTGTGGCAACAGGATTATGGTTTGCAGATAATATGCATGATAACTTCACCTAGACACACGCACCTGTTTCCCTCGCTAAGCAGATGTTCAGGAGGCTGTTAAGAGAACATCAGCCTCTTGACAGCACAGCAGAAAATGCCATGTAACCGTGCCTGTTCACATCGCTGCACCCACTGCTTCCACTGCTTGACAGAGGGCGGGAGCAGCCCTGCCCTGACACACCGAAACCCCAGCCCCTGGGGCAGGCTGGATCAGTTCAGCGTTTGAAGGCCGAGCCCTTTCCTGGCGCGCTGCCCAGGCAAATCCCCAAGCCAGGAAGGGGAGTTTCCCCCATGTCAGAAGGGTGAGGTTTGGCTGGCTCAGTGCCAGGGATGTCAGTCGTCTTGCAATCTCGCTCACGCACCCGCAGCTACAGTCATTTCCATGTCATGCAGGCACCTTTAAACAAGACCTGGCAAGCTGCACGAGACAGAGTGAGGCCCACTTTGCACTGGAATAGTCTTACCACCAGGATGGAAAGAGATGGACTCCCTCACATTGTATTGTACCATTACCATCACCCTAGACCCCTAACTTAAGGATTTTTTTTTTTTCTTTTAAATCATTGTTCCCGAGTGCAAGATGAGCCTTTTGGATTAGTTTGCGTATCTGGGAATGGTGGCTGATGGTCCTCCCTCCTCTCCTATGGGAAAGCAGAAGTGCGAGCAGCCCCACAAAGGTTCCCGTGTCTTAACCAGAGCATGGCAGAGGATCTCTGCCCTGCATGAGCAAGCAAAGCGCCCCGTAGCCCAAAGGTGAAGCTGCCCCAAGGTAACCTGTGCACTGCAGTGTTTCCAACTCAGCAGTTTTCAGCCTGCGGTCTGTAAAAGCTGTGAATTATTTCTATAGGATCTGCAAAAGGTAATGAAGAAGAGGTAGGTGCGCATTTACTGTGCAGGAGCCAAGTGTCTGGACAGGGAAGCATTTGGTGTTCACAGATTGGAAGGGACTGAGAACGTCCTTTCTGATTCTGTGGGAGGGAAACAAAACCTGCACTTGCATCTTCTGTGGTGTGCCTCCGCTAGGAAAATAAGTCATGTTAAATGAGAAGTGCATTGGCAGGGTTGTCATTTATCACTGATACGTCTAATCGAGATGAAACTTCGTGCACGGTGTTACGAACCTGTGCGAGCATGTGCAGTCTAGCAGAGGGGAGACCTGTCATTCTCTGCCAGGACCTGCTGCTCCCACTGGTAGCAGCAGTAGAAGTGATCACCTTATCAAGATTTGGGAGACTCTGTGCATGCGTGGGCAAATTCCTGAACGCTGGCTGCAACGGCTGCCAGCGAGGGCTTGGAGGGATGGGACGTGTGCATGGAATTTAAGATTTCATTTTTGCTGGAGTTAGTAAGATTTCTTCCCCATCACCCTCACCCCTGTTAAAGACAACATCTTCCCAAGTGTTGAATGGAAACAGCAGGAGCTGCACGGAGGCCATCCAGGAGCCCTTGGATGACCTCAGGGGTCCGTGCTGATTGTATACAGTGAGAATTGCTGTGATTATGGTCTGAAAACAAGCCCTCACTGCTTCAGTGAAATAAATCTGTCACGTATGAGGTGCAGGTCAGTTGCCCCAAACACTGAGCTTAAAAATACTCCGTGCCCGTCCTCCTCATTTTCATCTCCTGGAGGTGCTGTGATGTGGGAAGAGCGCTGGGAGGGATGCTTGTGTCTCAGCAGCTCCGGTCTGTGCATACCCTGGCTCACTCTGTCTGTGTATGTGTTGATATTGAGCAACCCCGCCACACGCAGCATGTGTATATACTGCATTTTAATAGATATAGGGCTACTGACTTAACATACACGGTTACTATAGTAACAGAGGTTTCCTTAGTAACGGTTGCAGAAAATAATCCAGTACCAATTAAAAATAAACTGTTTGGAAAGGGGGCTGGGGGAGAAAGGGAACTGCTGAGAATCACCTTCCCCTTTATTGGTTTATCTCCCAGGGACTTGGAAGATTGATTAATGCTTGAAATAACCTTTCTTAACCAACGGTGAGCCAAAAAGGTGGGACGAGTGTGGGTGGGGTGGCTACGGCTGCTGTCCTGAAGTGAAACAAAGGGGAAGGAGCGTGTCTGGGGTACGGGAGAAATAAAAACAGGGTGATGCTAAACCTCTCCATTAGGTTGAAGTCCCCAGGGAGGAAAAACAAGGGACTATTTCCCTCTTTCCCTCCCTCCACTGTCTGTGTGCCATACCGGTAACACAGCCATCGAATCTTTATTAGCATACTGATTAAAGCCATGGGCAATCCAGGCTCCAGGGGAACGTCTAATGCGTAGCCAGGATGCCTGTCTCAGATGCTGTGTTAGAGCAGAAAGCATTGCTGTGGTGGGAGTTCCTCCCTCCCGTTTGGTGGTGTTTGCCTGTGCCCGTCCTCTCCCTTGGCCCCGTCGCTCATCACTTGTGCCGACGGGCATCCGAGACCCTGGGGTCCAGGGGAAGCTGGGAGCAAAGCGTGATGCAAAGGGAGGAGGCCGTGCCTCAGTGAGAGAGAGGAGACAACGCTGCTTCCCTGCGAACACAGGATGCGTGGGACGAGTTTCCAGGGTGCGGATGGGCACAGCTCCCCTGGCAGCCTTCAGCCGTTTGTGCCTGCGGTGCCACGCTTCTGTCGTGCCACTCGTGTCCAGCGCACTCGCTAGGTTTCATTAAGAGATTTACCAGTCATCAGCAGAATCCCTTCACCCGGCAGCAAGGCAGCGTGCCGCCTTTCAGAGGGGAGCTGCCACGTGAGGCAGCGGGGGAGGTTGGGATGGGCTGGGCTGGAGCAGGACTGAGGTACCCACCTTCTGCTTCTCGGCCATTGAAGACCCACTGGTTGTCAGGACACCCTTTTATAAGCCATGCCTGAGCAGCGGTGCTCGCCGTCACAGGGTGCACCGGGAAGGGGCTCTGCTTGGAGGGGTGCTGGGGAGACCTGCTGCCTGCCAGACCCCCTCGCATGCTGCCCCCATTCCTGGAAACCTCCCCCCTGTTTTCCTGACTATGCTCCCGTGTCCTGGGTAGCGTGCTGTGCTTCACACTCAGCCTAGGGCTCATCCCTTTGGGCTGTCAGATCTGGGCATCCTGTGTCCTCCCGTGGGGAGGAGGTGCTGGTCACGCAGGAGAGGTGAAGGAGGGGAGGTGGTGGCAGACCTGCTGGCTCCTCTCCTCCGGTCTGTAGCCAGCAGGGCTCCAGGGCACGCCGAGCACAAGCATCACAGGAGGGCGCTTCCTGTCGCCCCGTGCAGATGGGAATGCCCTGGGTCAAGGCTTAAGGCTTGGGCGACAGGCACAGCCTGAGCACACACAGCAGAGGCTTTGTCTCCTCCTCCTGCCGGGAGAGAAGAATCGGAAACCAGTGTGTCTCTCTCCTTGCAGGGACAAGAGGTAATGACACTGCCGTGTCATCCTCGACGCTGCGTGACCACTTAGCCACCTGTGTGGAAACTGCAGTGATGCTTGGAGAGCCAAGGGAGGTGACGTGCCTGTGGCTTGTCCCAGGCTGTGTGCAGTCCATGGTGGACCTGGACCTGGAGGTCTGGGCAGAGCTTGTTCCCTGCTGATCCTTCTCTGTTGGTGCTCTTACTTCTTTTCCAGTTGCACTCGCATTTGCTCCCCTACCTATTGCCTGTCTGTGGGTTACGTGTCACTGAGGTGGCTGGCATATGACAGGAGTAGAGGCTTATTTAATTCACTCATCCTGGAAATGGTTTTCTGTGGAACTGGTCAACAGCTCATTGCCCTGAGGTGGAAGTGGTATGATTTTGCTGTGAAAAAAACCCACTTGAGTTTGGCTGTAGTCTTCTTGTGAAGTTTGGTGCCTTACACCACAGTGAATTAAGAAAGGGAGTATTTTAAAGGACAAACTGTGAAAAAGTAGCCTCTTGCTGAGGGGCACAGTGGGAGGATCTAGGAGTAGAGCAGTGGGTGAAAGAAGAGAGGATTTGGTAGGAGAGCATCTAAATGCCTTTGTCTTAATGGTCCAGTGCAAGAGGGACCCAGGCAAAAGCAGCCATACCTGCTGTTGGAGGAGGACTCTCTGGTCCTCCCCAAACCAAGTGAGTTTCTTTTCCATGTTAATATGTTAATGATCCACCTCTCCTCATCCTTCTCTGTTCCTTCCTCACAGTGACCAAGCTGCAGGTGAGCAAGTCGAAGCGGAGCATCACTCTGGTGGAGAACCGGCCCATCCCCCTCAACTGCTCAGTGAAATCCCAGACCAGCCCTGACTCGCACTTCGCCGTGCTGTGGTATGTCCACAAGCCCTCCGACGCTGACGGCAAGCTCATCCTGAAGACCACGCACAGCTCGGCCTTTGAGTATGGTACCTATGCGGAGGAGGAGGGGCTGCGGGGCCGGCTGCAGTTCGAGCGCTCAGCGTCAGGGGGGCTCTTCAGCCTGACGGTGCAGCGGGCAGAGGTCCGAGACAGCGGCAGCTACTACTGCCATGTGGAGGAGTGGCTGCTCAGCCCCAACCATGCCTGGTACAAGCTGGCAGAGGAGGTGTCGGGGCGGACGGAGGTCACCGTCAAGCAGCCAGGTACCACGTGCCGCACCAGTGGGGTCCTTTTGTCACTGGCTCTTGCGCATGGCTCGTGAGCTTGCCAAACTTTTCTGGAGCAACAGGGATCCTCTTCTTTCCGCTACAACTTTGTCACTCCATCCTTGCATCCTTGTGCCTGCATGCCCCTGCACATTTTCCCCCTTTGATGTGACCTTCCTCCATTTAGGCTGGGTTGGCATGCATTTCAGCGTCCCCACGTGAAGTCTGTCCGTCCTGCATGACCTAGAGGGCCACTGTATCCAGCCAGCTTTCTTTATCCTCAAGACCATCACATAGCAAGAGTGTCGACTAGCGACCTACTGAGAGAGAACCGGTGTGTGCCTGCCTGGGAAAGCATTTTTATGTCTTGCACACAGTTTAATTTTACTCTGTGCCTGTATCCTGGCAGGCACGGGGAGCCTTGTCTCTTTTCCCTCTGTGCTGTGCACGTGAGATGCGAGTAATGAGTTTATTGAGGTGGGGAGCTGGCTGCCAGGAAAGGAGAAATCTGCTCTGCTGGTGGTTTCTGTGGCAGCGGTCATCACTGGTAAAGGTGGGCTGGTGGAGGAGCTGAAGATGGCCCCTACAAGCTCGGGACAGAACCCTCATTTTGTGCAAAGCAGGGAGGCAAGCACTGTCTCTCAGAGCAGCCTGGACCCCATGTGTGCTGCTGAGGTAGAGCATCAATACTTCACGAGGAAGCCTGCCTTGTTCCTGCTTGCTCCAGGGACCTGTTTCTGGAGGATAAAATCCCTCAGGCAGGAGGGCACGTACCTGGATAGCAGCGCTGGACTAGGATGCGTAATGCATTTTCTCTGTCTGGATTTGGTTGGCTAGACACGAGCTCTGTGGATGGGGGTGTGAGAGGGTTATTGAGTATGGTCCCCAGCACAGCTTTGCCTGGTCGGGCAGGGAGTGCAGCAGGCCAGAGTATGCTGCTCGCTGCTGGTTGAGGTTCCTCGTTTCTGCCTGCAAAGTCCCGTAGACGGCTGTTGGGCAGTCAGGGAGCGGGGAGCTGTGATCTGCCCCCTCCTTTGCATCGGCCGCCTGTCTCTGGGACATACAGTGCCCGTTGCTCGCTGCAGTGGCCGTACAGGGAAGTCCAGAATGTGCCCCTGTAAAGAAGTCGTGAGGGGGTTAGGAGTGTACAACATGTCATTTCACATAAAAGTGCTGATTGCAGTCACCCTACCGTGTATCAGTGAAACTGTGGAGCAAAAACCAGAGATGTTCCCAAGGCAGCAAAACACTGTGTGTGACGCTGCCCTCGTGCCACTTCTTGTTTTGCAGTGGTGGTCCTCTATAATCAGCCGTCCATTCTCCGCCTTGCTTTTTTTCCCTTTTCTCACAACTGAAGAGCTTACTGGTCAGGGTGTGACTGGGCTACTGCCCCACTCCAGGAGAAGGATGAGAAAAGATTGTGGTGTGATCTCCCTTCATGAGGTGTCTGTGCACTTAGGACCCCCCAGGTCCTACTGGGAAGTTATGGGTTTCCAGTTCCCTGTGCTGAATGGGGCATTGTTGGTGGCTAGCCCAGGATTTTCAGAAGACCCTAAAAAACACAAATCCTATTTTCTTTTCCTCCTCTTCTTTTTTTTCCTGCCCATTGTTTTTTTCCCTCCCCGTCCTCATTTCTTTAGTCACACCCCAGGATTGTGGACATGCAGGAAGGGCTTGTGGGGAGATAAAGGACCTTTGCAGCCCTTGGTCACCTTTGCATTTCTAATGGCCTTTTCCCACAGATAACCGCTTGCAGGTGAACCAGACCCACAAGAACATCACAGTGCTGGAGAACCAGTGGGTGACCCTGGAGTGCCTGGTCAGCAGCCGGACCAGCCCCTCATCCCAGCTCTCAGTGGAGTGGTACGTCTGGCGGCCGGGCCACCCAGAGAAGGAGGCAGTGGCCCGGCTGAGCCGGCAGAGCACCCTGCGCTACGGGGACCTGGTGGCACTGGGTGACCTTAGGAGCCGGCTGCACCTGGAGAGCCCGTCCCCAGGTCTCTACCTCCTCTCCATCCAAAACGCCACCGTGCGGGACAGCGGAGCCTATGACTGCCGTGTGGAGGAGTGGCTCCTCGACCCCAGCGACCGCTGGTACAAGCGAGCAGAGGACTTCTCTGGACTCATCACCCTGACCGTCAAGCAGCCAGGTGAGGATGACCTCGTGCCAACAGCTTTGCGCAGCACTCTGCCCTCTTGGACCAAATGCATGAGTCACCACCTGTTTGTCATTGACAGCGGGTCCAGGCTCAGGGCAGGACCGCTGCACTGCAGACCTTGCTCATGCTTTCTTGCATGTCTTCTTGGGTGCACCCTTGCTTTTCTGGAAGGAGCACAGAGCAAGTCCTGCAAATGTAGCTAGATGGGCTTGAGATTTTGTCACCACCGTGTCTGCAAATTTACTTTTCTGCAGCGTTTTTGGATAAGCTTCCAATTTTATTCAGATTTTGATTGAGAATAAGATGGGAGAAGCTCTCTGTGCTTCCCAGGTGTGCACCCCAGGGGCAAGGTACTTGCGTGAAAAGAGGGCAGCAGAGGAGGTCAAGACCCTTGCTGGTGTCCAGGCAGTTTCTCATGCTGCTGCTCCCCATCTGCGGGTAAAGAAGCAGATGTGGGGTTTGCAGTTCCAAGGGTTTATCTGTCAGCTGGGACAAGGGCTCGGGCTTCTTGATGGGGCAGGAGTTGGCTATGAGGACCCTGCCTCTGTATGGACAAGGGGGTACTTATGGGTTTTCTGGCCACCCTCTTGCCGGTGATAGTGGTTCAGGTGGATTTTGCTGCCTAATACCACTGTTTTGGCCATGCCCAGGCACAGGGAGGCAGGCATCAGGGATTGCTACAGATGCTTCTTGTTCTTTCCAGGATCTAGTGGACAAAAAAGTGCTACAGAAGTTGAAACCAGGGAGGAAAACTCCAGTTTCAAAGGGTTGTGAGTAGAATAGAATTGAATCAAATCAAGTAGAGTATTTCAGTTGGAGGGGACCTACAACAATCATCTAGTCAACTGCCTGACCAATTCAGGGCTGACCAAAAGTTAAAGCAAATTATTAAAGGCATTGTCCAGATGCCTCTTTAAACACTGACAGGCTTGGGGCATCGACCACCTCTCTGGGAAGCCTGTTCCAGTGTTTGACCACCCTCTCAGTAAAGAAATGCTCCCTAATGCCCAGTCTAAACCTCCCCTGGCACATCTTTAAACCATTCCCACGTGTCCTGTCACTGGATACCAGGGAGAAGAGATCAGCACCTCCTTCTCCACTTCCCCTCCTCAGGAAGCTGTAGAGAGCAATGAGGTCTCCCTTCAGCCTCCTTCTCTCCAAACTAGACGAGCCCAAAGTCCTTAGATGCTCCTCATGAGACATTCCTTCCAGCCCTTTCACCAGCTTTGTTGCCCTCCTATGGACTCATTCAAGGACCTTCACGTGTTTCTTACATTGTGGGGCCCAGAACTGCACACAATACTTGAGGTGAGGCCGCACCAATGCTGAATACAGCGGGATAATCACCTCTTTTGACCAGATGGCTATGCTGTGCTTGATGCACCCCAGGATGCGGTTTGCCCTCTTGGTTGCCAGAGCGCACTGCTCACTCATACTGAGCCTGCTGTTGACCAGCACTCCCAGATCCCTTTCTGCAGAGCTGCTCTCCAGCCACTCCTATCCCAATTTACATTTGTGCCCAGCATTACTCCATCCTAGGTGCAGAATCCAGCATTTGGACTTCTTAAATTTCATCACATTAATCAAAGCCCAATAAACCAATCTATCTAGATCCCTCTGCAATGCCTCTTGCCCCTCAAGAGAGTCAACAGCACCTCCCAGTTTGGTGTCATCAGCAAACTTGCTAACGGTGCATTCCACTCCTGCATTCACATCGTTGATAAATATATTGAACAGAACTAGCCCTAGAATTGAACCCTGAGGAACACCGCTGGTGACCGGTTGCCAGCCAAATGTAGCCCCATTCACTACAACCCTTTGAGCCCTGCCCTTCAGCTAGTTCTTCACCCAGCGCACCATGAATCCGCTTATCCCCACAGTTGGACAGTTGGAAGGATGCTGTGAGGGACAGCATCAAAAGCCTTACTAAAATCCAGAAAAACTACATCCACCACCTTCCCTTCACCCACTAGGCAGGTGACTTTATAATAGAAGGATATCAGTTTAGTTAAACAGGACTTTGCCTTTGTGAACCCATGTTGACTGTGCCTGCCAATTGCATTATTCTTTAAATGCCTTTCAATAGTACCCAGTATAATATTCTCCATAATTTTTCCAGGAACTGAGGTTAGACTAACAGGTTTGTAGTTTCCTGGGTCTTCCCTCACACCCTTCTTGTAAATTGGAGTAACATTGGCTAGCTCCTGGTTAGCCGGGACCTCCCCTGACTCCCAAGGCCTTTGGATGATGATCAAGAGGGGTCCTGTCATAACATCTGCTAGCTTCTTCAGTACTCTGGGATGACTCCCATCAGGCCCCATGGGCTTGTGAACTGATACCAGCTGATACAGCTAGTCCCTTACAATTTCAGTGTCCACAAATGGAAAGTCACTGTTCCCACATTCGTGGTCCTCCAACTCAGGGGACCAGGCAGCCCAAGGTGTATCAGTATTATTAAAGACTGAGGAAAAAAAAGCATTGAATGCCTCCACTTTTTATTCATCCCTATTGGGCAGGTGACCATTTTCAACAAGTATAGGTCCAATGTTTTCTTTAGACCTTCTCTTCTAGTAACATACTTAAAGCCCTTCTTATTAGCTGACACAACACTGGCCAGTTTTGACTCTAATTGAGCTTTGGCCTTTCGTGTCTTCTCCCTCCATATATGAACCACAGCTCTGTAATCTTGCTGCGAAGCCTGACCTTGCTTCCAGAGATCATACAATTTCTTTTTCCTCTTGAGCTCCACAAGGAGTTCCCTGTTCAGCCAAGCTGGTCTTCTGCCCAGCATGCTTGACTTACGGCACAGTGGCATTACCTGCTCCTGTGCTTCTAAAAGGTGGTTCTTAAAGACTGACCAGCACTCGTGGACTCGTAAGCCCTCAAAAGCAGATTCCCAGGGTACTCTGCTGAGTTTCACCTGTTTTAACAACAGATAAGCTGCAAGGACAATTTATCTTGGAAAATACATATTCCCCAGTTTTTGAGGCATATGACTCAAGATAAAATGTCTGTCTGAAAGGATGTACTTCACATAACAGTTATGGTCCTCATTTTCTGGGTACTTCCCAGCATGTAAAGCAACCACTCTGCAAGTACTGCTGTGGTGCTTTATGCCTGCCTTTTCCAGTGAGGGGTCAACCTTGTAACTCTGCAATGGGGCTGGTAAAAGGGTAGGATTCTGGAAAAGTTTTAGTGGTCATTCCTGACAAGAAGATTTGTACTGTGAAGGAGGAGCTCTCAGGGGACAGCACAGCCCTTATCCACCAGGTCCTTGCTTGAGAAACTTTGCTGGCCAAGATGGTTGATGGTTTGACAGTTGGACTAGATGATCTCAGAGGTCTTTTCCAACCTTAATGATTCTATGATTCTTTGATTCTATGGCTTGAGCAGAGACACACCCCCTCAGGCAATCCCTGTACCCTGCATGCCCGCAGGGTTGTAAGTGCAGCCTTCATCCAGGCTGAGAATTGCCAGCCCTGATGGAAGGGGGAATGAACGGCAGGGGAAATCCTTGAGGCTCATTTTGAATTGCAGAAGGCTGTGGAGTGGGAAGAAAAGAGGGAGTTGGGGGTGCACTATTTCAAGACAATTTTTTTCTAAAAGTGCTTTGTTGTTGTTTGTTTTTCTTTCATAGCCGCCAGTACTTAACAAAATGACTAAACTTGCTTGTGACTTATGTCTCATTAGTGAGGCTCTCCATGCACATCTTTCAGGACTATAATCAAGAGCAGAGGGGCTAAAAAAAACCTCTCGGCACCTTCAGACAGCAGTTCTCCTCTTTCTGCTTAACCTGCTGAGGTGGGGGAGTGTTGTGGTTTAACCCAGCAGGCAGCTAAACGCCACACAGCTGTTCACTCACTCCCCCTCAGTGGGATGGGGGAAAGAATCAGAAAAAAAGGTAAAACTTACGGGTTGAGATAAAGACAATTTAATAGGACAGAAAAGGAAGGGAAAATAAGCATAATGATAAAAGAATATACAAAGCAAGGGATGCAAAATGCAATTGCTCACCACCCGCTGACCGATGCCCAGCCAGTTCCTGAGCAGCGGCTGCACTCTCCTAGCTGACTCCCCCCAGTTTTTTTGTTCAGCATGACATCCTGTGGTATGGAATATCCCTTTGGCCAGTTTGGGTCAGCTGACTTGTCTGTGTCCCCTCCCAGCATCTTGAGCACTTCCAGCCTTCTTGCTGGCAGGGCAGTATGAGAAGCCTTGACTTAGTGTAACCACTGCTCAGCAGCAACTAAAATATCAGTGTGTTATCAGCATTATTCTCATCCTAAATCCAAAACACAGCACTATGCCAGCTACTAGGAAGAAAATAAACTCTATCCCAGCTAAAACCAGATCAGAAAGGCTTTGTGTTGGTGTTGACAAGCCATTTCCTTCCCTTTCTCCTTTTTGCCTCAGTAGTCCCCAGAATCTCAGGACTTACCTCATTCCTGTTTCTGCTCAGGAGTGTTCCCAGGGAAGATGTGAACTGAAAACACTCATGTTGCTACAGCCTGAAGAGCTCTGCCCTTAATGAAGGTTTTCCTTATGGGACCATTAAAAAAGTTCTGGCAGGTGCTATAATGAGAAGCCCCTCTGGGCACAGGAGCCCTGTGGCTGATGAGAGCTGGAGGACAGCAGCCCCCTCCTGCAAGGACACCCGGGGTCTGCGCAAGGGAGGGCTTGCCCAGCCGTCTTCGCTGGACAAGAAAGTGCCTCTCTCTTCGGTGAGCTATCGGCTTGCCCTTCCTGCTAGCTCCTGCGTCAGAAAGGGCTTGCTTGATTGCAGTCCCTAGAGTATGTGTTTCCTGGCAAGATGACTAAACCAAATGTTAATTGCTCTTGAAGTCAGCATTTAATCAACTCATCTTGGGTTCTGGCCGCTGTATCTCAATTAGGTCAAAACATCTCTTTAGCCTTGCAGCTAGAGAGCCCTAGAGAAAAAAAACAAGAGGGGCGACTTTTGCAAGTGTCCTTGCTGTGTCTGTGCTGAGGACATCTCCATGGAGGAGCCTCTTACCTAAGTAACTTCCCAAATTGCTGGAAAAAACCCTCTCCTCTTCTGTCATACTGATTTTCAAGTCCTTTGAGTGCTCTTAAAGAAATAAAAAATAAGCATGGAGTGCAACGCTCTTTGCAGCAGTAGCCGAGGAGTACGTTGCTCCTCAGCACACACACCAAACCTTGGTATTTTGGGACATGTTCTTGTAGCGCGTCTGGATGAGCTGCCGCAGCTTTCTTCTCTCGCACGCACACCTGTTAGTCGGTGCGAGGGTCTGTGTGGGCAGGGTGGTAGCACGGGGCTCACAGCCGGCTCCTGTTTGACCCTGCACCAGGCAGCGTGCGGTGAGGTGAGGATGCTGCACCTGTGGGGTTGACCACAGAGGTACCTGTGGGACCTTGGCAGGCTGAGTGAAGCCTTTGGGTTTTGCTTGGATCGCGCCCAGCACTGGAGTCGTGACAGTCACTCACTTTGCCCTGGGGTAGGGTGGCTTTGCTGATAGCTCAGTGCTCATCTTTCCCCTTCTGTTATTTCAGATCCCACCTTGCAGGTGGACACAGCCACCGCCAATCTCACGGTGCAGGAGAAGGAGTCTTTCCCACTGGACTGCAGCATCCTGTCCCGCTCCAGTCCGGAGTCCCACTTTGCCGTGACATGGTACAACCTGCGGGCCAAAGAGGCAGAGGAGGATGAGGAGGAGGAGAGGGAGGCGGTGCTGAGCGTGGGCCCCGATGCCATCTTCAGCCCTGAAGCTGGTCGCTGGGAGGGCCGCCTGCGCTTCCAGAGGCTCTCAGCAGTGCTCTTCCGGCTGACGGTGCTGCAGGCCGGCGGTGCTGACACAGGCAACTACTCGTGCCACGTGGAGGAGTGGCTGGCGGACCCCAATGGCGTGTGGTACCGGTTGGCGGAGGAGGAGTCAGGGATGGTCGCTGTTCACGTGCAGGATGCAGGTGAGAAGGGACGACGAGCTTCTTGGGGGCATGGCCCTGGCATCCCCTGCGTCTTTGGTTCAACCAGCATAAAAAGGCCAAGGAGCGAGTGGGACTGGGTCTCGCCTGCTCCAGGGCAAATCTGTGGTGCCGGTGCTTCTCTAATCAGCCCAGTGGCTTGTAGCTCAGCTCTTGGCTGTGCTTGCACATCTGCGCTGCGCTTAGCTCTGTGCTAGGACTGCCCATCGCACAGCACTTAGTGCCTGGTGAGTCCCAGGTCAGTGGGAGCAGACTGACCTCCACTGGGGTTTAAGGAAACCTTTGGGAAACACCCTGGAAGTTGGCTTAGCTCTGCACAAGAGCAAAACCTGTGGCACAAGGGTCTCCTCCCAGTAACTTTCGAGGCCATCAGATGGGCTAGAGACCCCAGAGATATCTGAGGTCATGACAGTTTTGTGGGCCCTTAAGGGAGATACCCTGGGGTGCTGCCTCTGTGTACCACCACTGAGGGAAACAATGCTTTGCAAGGCTCCCCGCTTTATAAGATACCAGAAAATCCACACTAGGGAGGACTCTCTCTAGCACTCATGAAACTCTTGGGGGGAATAAAGCCAAAACATGCCCTGCAATAGCTGCCCAGCAGCTTCTTTCTGCTGCTCTGTTTACCAATATTTGTATTTTTCTCAGAGCTTCACTTCCTGTGTTGACACAGATCAATGAGCATCTGTTTTTTAAGTTTTTGAAGAAGTTTGTAGGCCATGCATTGTAGAGAAGCTGTGAAATGTGACCATCCTGTGTCTCTTTCCAGGCTCCACCCTGCAGTCTGTCATCTGCTCCAACGACGCCCTCTTCTACTTTGTGTTCTTCTACCCCTTCCCCATCTTCGGCATCTTGATCATCACCATCCTCCTGGTGCGGTTCAAGAGCCGAAACTCCAGCAAGAACTCAGAGGGCAAGAACGGGGTCCCCTTGCTATGGATCAAAGAGCCTCACCTCAACTACTCTCCCACTTGCCTAGAGCCACCGGTCCTCAGCATCCACCCGGGAACCATAGACTAAAGAGGCAGAGGCGCCTGGGGGGACGCACAGAGAGAGAACGCGGAGACGCACTGGGAACGCTAAGGAACAGAGTGGGTTTTGTTGTTCTTGATTCATTTGTTTCAGTGTCTGTGCTCTGGCGCAGCGGCTGAGCTCTGCAGAGCGTCCAGCTGGCGGGGACGGGAAGGTCCAAGGCTTTCTCCAGCGCCTGTAGGAATGCACTCCATCACCCCGACGGACGGAGGGTCCCTGTGCTTGCTGTACATAGCAGATGTTCCTCTCGGATTAATTTTGCTCCCTTCAGTTGCTGTCCTTTGGGCCGTTACTTTTCTGTTGTCATTTCTTTTTTGGTCACTCCAAGAACTGTAGGCTTCCCTCACCCTCCACAGAGCGAGGAGTTCACAGGGGGCTTTTGGTCCTGGGACAATCTCTTTGGAAGCAAACATGTATGTTTTCCAAAACTGACTGTGGTTTTCCACCTCTAGACTCGGTGCCATGGTGAAGAAAGTCTTTTCCCAAGGCGTGCTGAGCTAGCTCCTTCCTTTTCCAAAGTAGACAAAGCCAGGTCCACCTCCAGAGGGGGTTAGCTGGGCTATTGGGAGGTTCATCTCAAAGGCTGGCTGTAGCCTCAGCATCTTCTTGCCTCCATCTTACTGTTCTCTCAGGAGGGGGCAATTCACCTTTTGGGAGCGTACCACCCTCTGGGAGAGACTGAATATTCAGCGCGCTTGCAGTCAGGACAAAAGCAATTTAGTTTATCTCCAGGAACTGACGGGGGGGGATGGAAGGAGGACACCTGAAAACCCTGACTTTGTTGGTAGCAAAGAGGGCCCTCGTACAGTCCAACTTATCAGAGTCGTGCTCCTCCCTGGTGTCCGTGCTGCCACCTCTGACGAGGCGGGTCCCCTCTGTGCCCCAGTCGCCTGGGGGCAGGTGGCGGGATCCAGTCTCTGAAGACTTCAACATGACCAAAGTAATGACTCTAGAAAGGGGGAAAGGGGAAGCTCCACGAGTTGGGTTCAGGGCCCCTGGATGGTTCAGCCAAGGAGCCCAGCTGCAGCCACACCACGCCGCAGGGACGTGCAATTAACCACCACGTGTCACGAGCTTCCCTGCGGCTTGCACTATTGGCGCGAGCTTGAACAAGACAAGGAGCCTGCACTGCATTGGCGCCCTGGGGGCTGCCCTGTCTCCTTGGGCCAAAAGAAATCTTCCTCTGCCTGTGTGTGTGCATCTGCCATTTATTGTTCCTGGGGCTTTAGGAGAAACCATTCCTCTGTAAGCTCCCCCTCCTGGCAAAGTCACCTGCTCTTGTCATAGGCGGTCGCTGTGGCAGGAAATGCTGTTCTTTCTGTGAAAGATATGGCTCTCGTGAACCAAACCAGGGCTCTCTCCATGTGGGGCACCTGAGGTCCCGTACCCCGTAATGCCAAGTACCCCTGCCCTGTCCTGTGGAGGAAATTGCCTCCTCCCCCATACGCCCGAAGCATTACGTCTGGCAGAAGAAAATGTTTGCCAAAAATGGCCTTTTGTTGTCTTCCTTGATGTCTTCCTGGCAAATCCGGCCATTTATTTTTTGCAGCATGGCTGAAGCCAACCGGGGCGGATGGGCGCAGCCGCCTCGTGCACGAGAGGTGCCATAACCACAGCTGCCGTCCTCTTCAGGAGGGTTGGACTGCTCTTTGTGAGGAGAAGGGGACCTCAGCAGATGCTCTGTAGCACTAGTCGGTTAGACCCTGATGCCTTGATGTTTCAGAGGTGGTGAAGCCTCGGGTGGGAGATCTGCACCACGCATCCTCTCTCCCGGCTGGGAGAGGACCCACGTGGCTACAGACCATCCCGTGCCAGGGCATTTGGAGTCAGCCACCTCTGCTCCTCCACCAGAATGGCAGTGATTTCTTCTTCCACTGGGAAGCCCAAATTTCACTCGTCTCTCTGCAAAGTCTGCCTCCTCAAGACATAACTGCTCACTGGCTCCAATATATACATGATATCACACTCCTATATATATATACGTGTGTGTGTGTATATATATATATATATATGTATGTATAACACACCCACACACTTGTCTTCCCTTTCTGGATAAGACGTCTGCAAAGAGGATGAGAAGTGAATGGAAATGAAGAACCGAGGCGCAAACAGCAGCAGCTGCAGCCAGTGGGTATTGTTCCGTAAATGTAGTTATCTCCTGTACATACTGCTCCCGGGCAGGAACTGCAACTCATTTCAGCTTTAAAGGAAAAAAGAGAAAATTAAGTTGGCAGGAGCCGTTCTTTCCTGGGAGAGCACTCTGCTGTGTCCAAGCCACGTTCCTCCTCTCCAGCCTGTCTGCTCCGGAGGAGGGCTCTCCTGGAGGACTGTCCTGTGGCCCTATCCCACTGGCCGAAACGGGTCCCTTCCCGGCCTGGCAGTTCTTGCACTGAGCCCAGGCTTTCCCGGGAAGCGGCTTCCACGGTGGTCCCTGAATGTACCTTGCCGGTGACATTTCTCCGTTGCTTTGGCAGCGTGTTGCCCAGTCTCAGACTTCTCTCTCTTTTTATAAGGCAGACTCTTCCTGTAATGAGTTTTAACGCAAAGCTTTTCAAACCACTCTCTCTGCTGTAACTTTCTGTAACGAACCCAAGAAGAGAGAGAGAGATACCCTATCCAGTTATGATGTGGAAAAATGTTTGGGTTGGTTTTTTTGTTTTTTTTTTTTAAAACAACAAAAACTTTGTACTATGTTGCACTAAAACATGTTTTATACAACACACCTGAGAGCTGTAGTAAACTGTGTTGAAATTGTGATTCCCATCGCTGCTGGTTTTTGTCAGATTTGGGCTTTCATTGTGCCTTTCTGCGTGCTCCCTGCGTGTGCTGAAGGTGCGCTGAACTCCTGAGCCCGCTCCCCCTTTTAGGCAGCCTCTCCCTCTCCCACCAGCCCTGTTCCCTCATGCATCAGCTCTCCTCCCACCTCGGTAGCACATCTCCTCTCTTGGTAAGCAGAATATAGTTCACTGCAGAAGTTGCTTAAGTTGATGTAAAATGCAACCTTTCACTTCTCATTACCCACTTTTACCTTGAGTAAGGGTTTGGTCAGTAGCCTTGAACCCCCGCCATTAACTGAATTAGGGAAGCAGTGTGATACGTTCTTACCTGTATAGCAAAAGTGCTGTGAAATTGTGCAAAATGCACAGCTGATGCAGCTGTTGGGCTGGGTTTGGGCTTTTTCCACATTCATTTAAAACAAAAAAATACCCTCTGCTAAAATAAGTGTATGAGAAAACTCTGTTGTCCCAGGATGCGACTGGCTGTTTGCCCCCCCCACATTCCTGCTAGGTTGTCTTGGGCTGTACCTGCTATAAGCTCTCACAGAATCATAGAATCGTTAAGGTAGGAAAAGACCTCTGAGATCATCTAGTCCAACCGTCGACCCAACACCGCCATGCCTACTAAACCATGTCCTCTGTGCTAAGGAGCAGAAGCTTTAGCTTTACATGTGCTCAGTGCCAGACAGCAAGCGGTGTCCCCGGCACTCCCCATCAGCAGCACAGGGCGGCGAGCGTGGGCCAGCCGTCGTGGGTTTGCCAGGAGGCATCTCTGCCAGCCCACCTGCGCTCCCTGCCCCTGCGGCCAGGCGTGCGTCCCTGACCCCCCCGCTGGCATGCTCCTACGGGCAGGACCCTGGTTTGGGGCAGCTTGTGTGGGTTTTGCTGCCTGTCCCGCTGCCCACAAGTCCCATGCTGCTCCAAAACGGCCTCCCCGCTTAAGCCAACGCACACAAACAGAAAAAGCAGGCCTGGCTCCGGCTCACACTCGCACGCTTTAATCCAGCAGGTTTGCAGAACCTTGAGTGAGCGAGGGGTGGCAGGCAGGGTAAGCGCGCCCCCGGGGGGCCCTGCTGCCCGCTGCCTAGGCGATGCGGTACAGCTCCTTGGCCACCTGCTCCAGGCGGTCCCTGTACTCCAGGTGGGTGTAGAGGGAGGCGTTGACCCCCCGGAAGCCGTGCATGGCCCCCCACCAACAGGCCGCAATGGCAGCGGTGGAGTCGCTGTCGCCCCCATGGAAGAAAGCCCGGTGAGCCAGCTCTGCCCAGGAGTCCCCCGCCCCCAGCAGCGCGTCGTAAGCGATCATGGGGCCGTCGTGCCCGCTGCTGCCCCCCCAGCCACTGTAGCTGAGGGAGGTGTAGAAGGAATCTCTCTCTTCCACACCGTACTTGGGGGGGAAGGTGGGCAGCGAGACCCCGTCTGATATGCCTCTCTCCACCAGGTATTTTTCCCATTGCTCTTCAAAGTAACGCCTGCAAAACAGGAGACAAGATGGAGGGGCTGTAAGAGACGGCCCACAGCAGAAGCATTACCCGAGCGAGCTCCCTGCAGGCACTCCGGGCACCAGCTGAAAACGAGCTATCACAGCCGGAGTGATGGCTCAGCAAAATGGTAGGCGTCCCCAGTTTGTCAATCTAAGGACATGATTTACAGTAAGAGGCACACGGACATGTTTCAGTGAGTTAGATTTCCCCTCCCTCCAGCCACATGGGAGAAGGCAGCGCAGCACCTGCTGCTCTTGCGCTGCACAGGATTCAAAGGCTCAGAGTGAGAACTGAGTCATCCTCCCAAATTCAGAGCACCTCTACCCCTGTCTGTGTGCCCCTGTGCAGACAGCCACACTGAATCTGCAGCCAGATTTGGTTATAACTTTCAAACTGAGCTCAGCCCTAAGCCTGGTGCTCTTCCCCGGCCTCGCTTCCCATCTTTCATCAGATCACGGCTGGTTGAGATGACAAGTCTAGCTACCTCGTACAGGATCCAGAAAATGTCACAACTCCGTGACCCAAACACAGTCTGGCTTTTTGCAATTAAGTTAGAGGTATTTTTCCCCTGGGGGACTTCAGAGACTTTCTGAATCGATTCGATCCCACGGCAGGCATGTGCTGCTCTAGGAGTTTACCATAATGTGATTACGGAAGCTTAAGGATAAACAGAGCTTGCCCTCTCGTACGTGCAGTTTATTTTAATTTTATCAAAACCCGGTGCAGGGAGCGCAGCTCACCATTGCCCCATGTTCTCCTCCACGAAGTAGCCAGCATCCCGCACGTAGGCTTTTGCTCGCGGCAGCACCTCCAGCAGCCCCCTCCCCCAGGCCGGGGGGGGCACGCCGCTGACCGCGAAAGCCGCGAAGAGGGCCGAAGCCAGGGACCCCAGGTAGCCGGTGGGATGGTGGTGGGTCATTCGGCCGCTCTCGATGCTGACTTGCACCAGGGTGTCCAGCTCAGCAGGGTGGCGGAAACGCAGCCCGATGCACATGGAGCGCATGGCGGCACCGCAGCCTCCCGCCCCGAGGCTGAATGGGATCCTCCAGCCGTTTGGCCGCCACGGATTCAGCTTCAGCGCGTTTTCCTTACACGTAGCACCTGGACAGAAGCAGCAGAGCCCGAGAGCAAAAGAAAGGAATGAAAAGAAACAGAAACACGCAGCAGTAGGCAACAGGGTCACGCAGCTCGGGAACTGAGGGATGACAGGCAGGATAGCAGGGAAGGAAGCATTACTCTCTATAAGGGATTCGGGCTTCCCTGTAAAAATATCAGCTGTCTGCTTACATATGGTTTTTGCCTTAAATTGCCAGTGCATCCTGCGTATTCACAAGCAGATCTGGTAATTCCTGTTTGTGAAAATAATTAAGTCTAGGGAAGTAAAACACATTCCACTGCTGAGTTACATAACTTACATTTACATTTCATGTTATTTATTTAATAACCTATCTATAAAACATACATACTATATATATTAGGTATATTATGTACACATGAACCTAGATGTCTAGGTAGACATATATAAATATAAAGGAGGTTTGGAGGGCCATCAGATCACATCGATCCTTGATCCACGGCATGCCTAAGTACCTCTGCATTTCTTCCTGACAGTTGTTTAGCCTCTTTACAGGACCCTTTAAGGACAGTGGTCCCACATGCTCTCCAGGAATCTTTCCCATTGCCTCGCTGATACCAAATGTTTTCCAGATCTCCCTTGCTGCAGTTTAAGTTTGCCAGAAAGCAGTGAATATAGTGTCTCACTCACCACAATATGGTCTGCATAACGGGCTTTACTGTACTTCATTTCAATAAGCGGAAGAACAACTGTACTAGGTCAGACCAAAGGTTTGTCCGGCCCACCGGCTTGTCGCCAAACACAGCCAGGTTAGTTAGATGACTATGGGAAGAGTATGAAAAATGAGGCAAGTACAATGTTTCCCCAAGAAGACCCACCTGGCTTCCAGCAGACAGAAGAGCACAGCCTGCTTGAGTCAGAAGATAGATCCGAAACACTGTGTTCAATAACCCCCAACGGTCCTAGCCACCATGAACTGGTCTCCTTAGCTTGAACCCATTCATGCCTTCAGACTTCTTTAACATCCCATGGTAACCAGAGCCACGATTTTGTTATGCAAAGCATCTCCTTTTGTTTTAAGCTGACATTTGACAATTTCCTTAAATTTCCCTCTAATTCTTACATTACAAGAAATAACACTTTTCATGCTCCATGCTATTCAAGACTGTATATACTTTGTCCCTCTTCCTCAGTTTTCTCCTGCTCTGAGCTGACACCCTAGTCCAATTTTGCCTCTCTTCTGGTGGGAAGCCACACCGTAACTCCTCCTCCTTGCCTACCTCCATCTCTTTCATAGTTCTACTATTTACTTTTTAAAGAAATGACTCTGCTTCTTCCAGTGCTGCTTCTTCAGAAACTCACTTAGTCTCCAGCACATTCACAGGATAAAGCCATCTGCACAAACACATCCAAATTTCAGAGCCTGGCCAGCTTCCCCAGCCAAGACTGTGAAACAAAATTTTGAGAGCTAAGCCCAAATGCTCATGTGCAAGGAAAAGGAAACAGGTTTGAAACATTGTTATCTTTGATTCTCTTCTACCTTGCCTTTTTCTCCTCCTCTTCTCTTCTGGCCAAATCTTAAATACTCCTTTTCCAGCTGAAAGGTAAATCAAAGGCAGGTTTCAAGCAGCTTCATTTGAGTTTTAATGTGTTGGACAATGGGCAAAGTGGACTCAAAATACTAGTCTGCTCCTAACCACGGTGTGCCTAGTCCCCTCTCAGACACATACGGTAACAGCAGCAGTTGACATGCTCCTGCACCCAAAATCAGACCGCTGCTCCTCTACTTTGCTGCCTAACCAGGACAGATAGCTGATAAACTTGCAGGTGCTCTGTTAGTTTGAAAGTCAAACTAAGTAGAACAGAGTAGCAAGGAAGAAACCTGGTCTAGAAACTTCACATAACTCCACAATTCAATTACCTTTGCTGCAATTGATCACCGTGATCTGGGAGCTTGCTAATCACAGCTAGGTACTACACTTAAGTACTCTGCAGAGCTGTTCACTTCTGCACTTTCATGTATATGCTTGGCAGTAGGATTTGGTATATGGCACTCTGTTTTACCTGCACACAGCATTTACAGCACCCTTGTAACCGAAATACCTCCATATCCAAGCACAGCTTTAAGACTGTCTTCTCAACGTGTGCTAAAAATAAATAATGGCTGGCTGCTGACAGGAATAAGGTGACATGGCTGCTTGCATAGTTCTGATCTAAGAGTCTTTAGCGTATTTCTTTTCCGACGGTGTTGTTACATTACAGGCTTGTTAGATCAGCACAGGGTACAGCCCTCTGTGCAGTGCGAACGGGCGGACCGTCTCCCCGTGAATGGTTGTCTCAAACTGAAAAAGCAGCTTGTCCCTGTGGCCGTCAGGCTATTCGCCCCCCAAGCCTGTCAACTGAAATCAACTTTGAGAATGGAAAGGGCCTATCCAAGTCTCCTCCGCAGGAAGAAATGGCTTGCCAATCAGCGCAGCCCACAGTATCAGGCCACTTTAGCGCTCACGAATTCCCCACAGCGTGACCCAGGCTCAAACCAGACCTGCTATTTCACCAGCCTCATCCATGCCTGCTGTGCCGGCACACCAGCCTCTCGCGTGACGCCACCGTCACGCCCTTCCCAGTAGATGAGACCTGCTGGTTTTGCGGTGCCACGTGGCCAGCCAACCCCTGGATCAGTCCAGATGTTCCTTACACGTCCTTCTTCCCCGTGGTTTACGGAGGGAAAACTGCGGGGTCGTGTTTCTCTGCTGGGAGAAGCAGTAGGCAGAGCATTTGGTGTAGGCAGCACCAGGCTCTGCCGGGACTGATTGCCACCAGCCTCCAGCTGAACTGCCCTGGAGTTTGATTTTGTGATGTCTCAAAGCGGGAACGTGTTCGGGCCTCTAAATCTGCTTTTCATGTAGTTTATTAACTCAGTGCTGACTGCTATGTATCAAAATCGTTAAGAGGGATATCGGTATAATTTCCAGCTTTATGATGATTAACAGAAAATTGAGGCATTTTTTCTAAAATCTAACTATACTAAGCTTTGCACTTGTGACCTATAATAGGACATTAAAAAGAACCTGCCAAACAAAGCCACATTTTAAAAAAGCTGTGCCAACTACCCTATTCGTATGTTCTGGTAAAACAGACCTTCTGCCAGGAAGACGAGGGCCAGGGGAGAGAGCAAAGGGACTACGGTAGCTTAAAATCAAAATCTGCATAACAAAAGCAAAACGAACTCTCTAATCTTGCTGGAACTGTGAAAGACATTTCTTCAGCACATGTTTGGGCAGGTTGAGAGCAGCCAACTCAGTCCTTGCAAGTGAGATTGTTCTTGCATTAACCGTAGTCAAAAGAAAATGAGGAAGATGACAAGGCTTAAACTGTAAGGAAAGAGTGGTTATTTTGCAATAACAATTTACTTGCAGCTTTAAACGTGTGCGTTTTACTTTAGGAGATCACTACTGATAACCTGCAAATGAAAAACAAAAGTGTAAAAACAAACCAGTATACAACAGCTAAGATTTTTGTGATTTATGAAGCATTGTCCTCATGCTTTTAAACAGTTAAAATATTAAAACATTTGACAGCCGACTTAGGAAGACCAAGCTCAAATCATGTTGTCAGATCTTTTTTTAAAAACAGGTTTGAAAAAAAATAATGCCGTACGAGTTTTTACATCAGGAAATTCTGTTTTGGAAATCCACCAAATCCTGGTTAGAAGTCCTTTGTACTAACGATAAGAAACTAAAAGTAGCCTGAGGAGAGTACTGGTCTAAGGAAAGAAGAAATACGAACAAAAAGCAGTGTGTGAGAAGACAACCTGAAAAAGTTTCAAGTACAACTGGACAGTATTTCTGGAATAGGCTTCCATTCCACTTATCTAGACTCTTCACGAGCACAGACAATAACAGTTGTTTGGGATCGATCAACACACATAAAAAAGGTGAGTTAAAACAACCACACAGTGGTAAATAATTCCACAGGGAGAGGACCTGGACCAAAAGACAGAGTTTTGAAGCAGAAGGTTTCCTGGAGAGCTGTGGAGGCAGATGTAGTTGTACCATGAAAAAAGAAATACGGCCATGCTTGTGTTGCTTAATTCATTGGCTTTGTTATCTGCGAAGCACAATGAATTTGGGGCTGTGGCACAGCACAAAGAGCAATAATGGATATAGGGGTTAACTTGCCATTGAATTAAGACAGTGAGTTCTCTCCTGGGGCTGCATACTTGAGGGACACGTCCCTTGCTGTCTGGTGACTCATAACGTTGTGGGAATCCCTTTGTTAATGCAGGTTTTGGTTTTCAGATCTAGACTCCCTTGTGTGGGTGAGCAATGTGACTCTCCCCCACTGTTCTGGGGGAATCTCTTCTCTGTCGGGTGCAAGTTGCAGCAGCAACTTTCCATTCTCAACCTTAAGGGCTGCAATGCCCCAGTAAGTACTCACTTCGGCCAGAACAGCGTCACCTTGGGTTATGTTCTCAGTTAAAATCCATTTACTCTAAACTGCGGAAAGAAGTTATTGACACGCCACTTCTATCATTGGGACTTATCAATATAGCATGGAGACTCTGCAGCCAGCTTTTCAGGATATGGATGAGGTATTCCCTTTGGTAGTACATCAGTGGGCATTAAACTGTTAAGTGTCAGGATTTAAGCTCTTGGAGCCGAGCACCTTTCCTGTGGCTGCAGCAGGAGCACCCCAGAATGCTGCTGCAAGAACATTCCCAACAAACTTCCATTTTTTTCCACGTTACTTTCCCCCCTTCCCCAAAAATTTTACAAGGTAAAGTGTCCGTGGACCCACTAAAGAAGTTGCATTTCTTTCTTTAGCTAGGTGACCTGACCTTTCCCTGTCACTCCGATTACTGTCCATAGCAAATTTCCTTTAAAATCCTTCACTTCCAAATGGGAACTGCTTTTGGGCATATTGCAGCTCAGTTACTCACAGAAGGACTGCAGCAGGTGTACTATTATCCTTAGCTATTAATAACTAACATTTAAATTTTAGGTTCTTCTCCTTTTCATCTCAGGTTTTAGTCACCAAGCTTAGATAGCAGAGGCAGAAATAGCTTCCAGGTGCTGTCTCACTGCCAGCTGTGGGCAGTCCACCTTGGCAGGCCCCATCAGCTGGGGGAGCTACAAGACGCTCCTTTGCCATACCAGCAGTGAGTCTCTCGGAAGTTTAACCTGCTGACTCCTGCTATCCTGGCAAGCATCGTTACCCCTTCCTAAATATTTTAATTAGGCTGCTCCAATAACTGAGACTTCCCATGTTAAAAAATACTGACAGCTTAGCTCTTTGCATGAGGGTAGGAGGTGACTGTGGAAAGGTAAGCAGAATAAATTCCTGCTCGAGTTTCCAACCTCATTTACCTCGGAAATGCACAGCTCTGGCACACTATGCTCAGTGACCCTAAGAGAGCAATGCAGGATTTGGCCTTTCCCATGTTCAATGTCAGCCAGAACATTCTTGAGATATATTCTGGCCACTCCAAATAGGTATGTCTAGGCAATTTCTTTTTGATGTGTAAACTTTGCATAGGATTGCTGAATATGAGTGTTTCCTGGATACTTCATGCTGCCTGCACTAGTCAAGTTAGAGGCCCAGCCACAGTACCTCCAATTTAAGTTTAATTCAAGCATCCAGAAAAGGCTGGGCCATGAGCGCAGAGGGAGACGGCAGTCCTCGGGGAAGACTTGGGTCAGCAGGCCTGGGTGAACCAGGAACTACAGGAACGTGTTGTATATGGTTTGGCTACTGCGGCCTGTCAAGGCGCCCTTCCTGAATACTGCCGCACACTGCCAGTCCCTGCTGCCTGTGACTGGAACTTGGCACCATTGTGTCTGTGCGGAGAAAAGAAAGATGATGGAAGTACAGGGTTCAGAAAAAGACGACTGTGGGCTGACCGTCCAGGCACGGAAAGTAGACCTGCAGAGCTAGCTAAAAGTAGACTTTCGGTTTAATAAACTTAATTATTCCAAGCAAGGATCTTTGTGCCTTTAAATATAATTCATGTGTAACTTATTGCATTAGCTCTGTTTAAATGTGTTGCTTTAACACAGCTTCTCGGGGTACGCATTATACATGGTCGAATTTGCGTTTTTCATCCACTGAGTGTGGGAAAAGACACATCCCCAGCACAAAAGCCAGCATCCTTCCCCTGAGTTCAAGGCCAGGCCTCAAACACACCTGTAAGAATGTTTTGTAAACGTGGGCAAAACAACATCTTTTTCATCTAGTTCAGAGAAGCTCAAACCACTTCAGCTGGCCTTATTATATTCTCTTTAGTTCATCCTGAAACAGGTACTGAGCGTGGAAAATGTTTGCCTTTCCACGACATACGATTAACGCTATGAACACCCAAAGGCAGAGCCAGGGCCAGCCTCAGCTCCAAGCTGCAGGAAAGGGAAAGAGGTTAGTGAGAGGACAGCCCTGCCCAGACTGCATTACAGAGGGGTTACCTGGAGCTCTGTCCTTCATGTCATTCATGCACTCCCTGTAGTTCTTTGCGATCAGGGAATAGAGATGCTCTAAACTTGGGTTCTTCCCGGCAGCTACCAGGGCTTCAGCTGTGGCCAAGTGCATCACTGTATCATCGCTGACTTTCCAACCTTGGATGCTGAGGTTGCCGAGTCCCCCCATTTCTGCCAGCTCCTTGTGAATGGCTGGGCCACTCCGCAGGAACTCCCATTTCCCATTGTAATAGCCCAGTGCATCACCAACTGCGCTCAGCACCATCGCCGCCGTGTACTTTTCCATCGCCTCAGGACACAGTTTTTGCCCCAGGACTGCTTCAATGCAGAAAACGCTATGGGAAAAAAAGAGAGGGTGATTAAAAATAAAATCTTTCCCAGTTCAGTAGGAGCCTCTACAGCTAAGCTGGATACCCAGCCTAGCACCCGCATCTGCCTCAAGACGACGTATTCCTTCAAAGCCCGTGCTTCCACGCAGACCTCCGGCCGTGTGCACCCACCAGTAAGCGCGTGGCAGCTCCCGGGCGGCCCAGCCCTGGGCCAGGGGTGGCCGGCCATGTCATCCCGGCGCGGTGACAGCAGCCCAGGATGACGCTGCATGTCGTAGCTGGGTCAAAGACTGCAAAGCAAGAGCAGGACTGCAGGAACGTGTGGAGGTTACGTGACCGTACCCACGTTCACCGCTTTTTTGAGCGCGGCCCACAGGACGAGCAAGGAGGTGAGATCAGCTCCCAGTGGCTTTCGTACCCCGGGGATAATGAGGCAGAGCTCGTTCGTTTTAGCAGGGCCTGGCAGAGGCGACAGGCACAGGGGCTCTGGGCAACGCTTGGCCTTGCTCCACAGGCCGGCTACAAGCGCGGGCGCTCGTACAGGCGTAGCCGGCTTATCCCAGCGGCTGTTTTCAGCGATGCCCCCCCCAAAAAAAAAAAAAAAACCCAAACC
>VZTL01017488.1:0-41447 GCA_013400535.1 Scopus umbretta
TTCAGATACAATCAATACTGAAGAAGCAAAATCATGCCTTTTCCAAAGCCCTTATATGGCTACAGCCAGCCTTTCTTACCCCTTTACGAATTCCTGCGCTAGTGCTACAGTAACTTCCCTCCACTTCTTGTTGGCATATTTGAACAAGAGTTTTCAAAGAGTCATTCTTTGACCTTCCCAGGTGCTGTGCATCTCAAGTTCCTTTTTATAGGCAGTAAGTTAAGTAGGGATCAATGAGGACCACCACCAAGCAGGAAAAAACAGAATGCAGCTTAGTGTGCCTTGTTATAAATCTCGTATTTTCATTATGTTAAATTAAGGATTTTAATATTATGCCTCAATGCTGATATAAGAGACCATAATACTTAAGTTTAAGGTTATATTTTTAATTCATAAATATCATAGCCTACTGGTTACTTTTTCCAGTGTCTCATAGCCTTTGTGGAAATGACACATTATTGAGCAGAGGAGCAAAAGACTTAAAGCAGGTTAATTTTTCATGCAAACTGGTTTTCTACTGTCAAAAAGATCTCTAATGATCCACTGTTTCCTAAACTGAAGATCACTATTCCATCCTCTGAATACATACTGATTTCACAGCAGATGATACAAGATTAGGGACCTGGCCATCAGACTGCAATACAAAACCATGACTGGAAGATAGGCTTCCTATCTTCCTCTCCACAGGGAGATGCAAATGTAATCTAAAGAAAACCTAGCAGATATTCACCTAGGAATGCCTGCAATGGTCAGCAATGGTCAAAAGCCAAATAAAATTTTAAAAGATGGCTGTGCCACCAAGATCCAAATGTGAATACTGTTGATCAGTTTGGGTAAGCAGTGATAGAAGTGTCTTAGAGGTGAACAACAGACACTGGCCAGCTCCTGTGTGAGAACACCGTATGGATCAAATTTTTCACCTTGGGAAAGATGTGTGTGAAAAAGACGTGCTGGGGACCTATGAAACCCCATGGTTGGGATCAAGTGAAAAGAATTACGATGCATTATTTCTTATGATAAGGGACATCCAATGAAACTGGTAGACAGCAAACTGAAAACAATTTTTTTTTTTTACTTAATGCAGACGTAACTGAACAGAATTTGGACCTAAAAGTGCAAATGAATTAAGAAAAACAGGTGAGAGAAAATCATGGAGTGTAGGTCCAAAGCTGCCTATTAAACTGGATAATCCATGTGCAGTTTATATTGGAAGAAGAGCTAATTGCTGGTTGTTCACTGGATAGGTCAGGAAAGGGAGGAAATTTGTTGGTTCATGCCTTTTCTTCCAGCTTTTTTTTTTTTCTCAAGCAACCATTGTTGGAAATAGGATTCTGAGCTGTTTCATTAGCTATACACAAGTTGAAAATAAGAAGTGAAATATATGGATTTAAACCACAACAGAAAAAGCACATCTGTATCTTCATTACAGTTGAGTGCTCACACAGCTCACCTGACGAGCTGTCATTTTTGAGTGATGAACCATGTCTACTTTTGATTGTCATCCCATATCCTTCACTACTGTAACGCAAGAAACAATAAATTTTAGTTCTCAAAGTTAAATTTGTTGCCTGTTCCATGTTAATAATAAAAACATAATCAAGACTAATTCAATGAAACAAATGGGTTTTGATTAAGTAATGTCATGCAGAAACACCAGACAAATTGAAATGCTGTTTCCCAGAGTTGTGTTTCCCTCTAGTCCTGGAACAGATTGAATCTGAGTGTGTAATGTATCATAAGTAAATCCATTTCTGTTAATCATTTCATCAAAAATACTCAGTCAGTGGTAGATAGTAGGCTAAAGGGTAGGACGCTGACAGTTGCTGTCATGGGTTTGCTAAGTAGGAAAGCAGGAAATCGCCAGACCTCCCTTCTTTCACATCTCTCCCATGCACAGGGGACAGAGAAGAGGTATCTTTTTCCCATGGAAAAAAAAAAAACCAACCAAAAACTTAAATTCTAAACTACCTCCTACACTTTCCTGTGAGTTAAAACTCCAAGTGCATCCTGACCAGATCTTGGCTCCTCACAGTTACCCGCTGTCAACTGAGAAATCTGCAGCACGTTAAGAAAGCACAAGCTGAGGACAGCCCAAAGTAAAGTGAATTAAAATGATAAATATCACAAAGAATATAACTGTAATTCAATAAAGCCATTCCGTTTTTATTCAATGCTTTAGCAGAGTTTCCATTCTGAGACGCCAGAGAAACAGAAAAAAAATGGAGAAGTCCGGGGGAGCTTACATTAAAATACAGTGCACCTTGGTCTGAGCGTTTATGGTCTCCTCTTCAAAACCTAACTCTGCAAACGGCATGTGAGTGTAACGTGTGGTTTGAGAAAAAAGCCGAATAAAAATAAAAATATATCACATCTGTCAATCTCTATTTCAGGAAGTGATGCAAGCGAAGTCCACAGCGAAGTGTGCCTCCCAGAAATGCTCTGCCACCCAACAGCATTGTGTAACTTCCCTGCAGTGTGAAACACCGCTGGGCTTAGCTACTGTTAGCACCAGTTAATTGCACCCAATGCAACCTCACTGAAAGTTAAAAAAACAACAAACAGATGATGTTCTTTCCCTCCCTCTGCAAAAGTGGGTCTGATTAAACTCCTGTTACCAAGCCCTGCGATAGCAGAAATGAGCCCTGCTGTTTCTGATGGGAAAACTGCCGGCTCCATGCTCCGTGTCTCACCAAAGTGAATGGAAAGGCTGGTTTGCTTGAGAGCTGTTCGTGTTTCGGATCTTGCCTCTTTTGCACCGCTGGTGCTGCTCTAATTTCAACTTTATTGTTTTTGTTTCATTTCTCTCATTTTCTCTCCCATAAGCTAATTTGCTTTCTGTTCCTTTCTAGTCACAGTTTCCAAAACTGAATGAACAAGGAAAATGTATGGTCAGGTGACAAAACTCAACACCTGACAGCTACTTTTAGGCAACACCGATGCAACGATCCCAGCTGATAAATGACTACATTACATCATTTTTAATTTGGCTGCCACCATCGCACGTTTTGCATACAGATCAGCCCACTGCATTACCTCAAACCCGATACTTTCTCTGCGTATCGACACGGGATTATTGCCTGGCAGAGTAACGGCTGCCTCAGAACTGTTGCACAAGCGAAGTGGAACTAGAAGAGAGCACATTATTCGACGTTACTTATCCTGCTCTCAGGATATTTGGTTGTGTTTTTCAGTTGCCCTGTTCCTGTGAGGCCACAGCTTCCCACCGCCGCTGCAGAAACGGTTCATCTGCTATTGCTTGCTTGCTTTCTGAGCAGGGCTGGTGGCAGGAAGCCACAATTGCTCCCTCTGTTTATCTCTCCCCATCTTGCAGCCCTGACAGAGCGAGTCTATTTGGATAGCAAGAAGCTGTGGTAACTAAGCAGCCACAAAATCGAAAAGGGACATTTCCCAGCTACTTGCACCGGTAAGAGTAAGTGCAAAACAAGTCCTTTAAAACGTAATAAGAAGTATATTTTTTTAATGTGAATGGAGTGAGGAAAGGGAATAGCAGGTTTTGTGTGGGTGCTCTACTTACATAATCTTAAACTGAATCTTCCTGTTTTAGAATAAAAACTCTTCTTCCTAGAGACGGTTTGCACTGACAAGAATATTAGCAATAACTTCAAATTCCATTTATATCTCTATGAAATTAATCTTGAGCCTTTCTGTGGGTAGTTCAGAACCCTGCACAGCCCATGTGCCCTCTTCCTCTAGAAAGTAGCTCCCATTTCCTTAGGGAATAACAAAATGCCTGCCTTTATGAAACAGCCAGACCCACTTAACCCCTTCCTGGCATATTTAACACCTCGCCTCCAGAAGAGGCATTTCAAGCGAATACTGCCAGATAGTTACAGAAAACATTTGAGGGAGTAGGTTTAAAATGCAAGCTTCAAACCCAGACCTCAGCTTTCCCCAAGGAGGCAGTGCTCAGACCTAGGACTTCGGTTCAAGGTCACCCGTGGGGTCAGGAGCAGACTTGGAGTGGAGTACCAGGACCAGTGTTGCTCCCGGACCTGCCTCCTGTGCTCAGACCACTTCTGTTATTTTCTTTTTTTAAACAAACAATGCTAGTGACCGCAACACTCTCCAAGAAAGACTAACAAAATGGTCATAAGGCTGCTAGCAATACAGTTCTTCTTCTATTTCCAGATGTGTTACAAGAAGCAAAGACAAAATCTTACATCAGCGGTGCTCCTGAAAAGTAAGATTTGATCCTAAAAACATCACCACAGATTTCAGGGGGTTTTCTGCTCACACAGAGCCTAAGGGTGTGACGAGATCAGGGTCCAATTTTTACGCCTCAAGCACCATTATCTTTAGTGGACTTACATTGCAAACAATGAAAAGTACGTATTAAAGAAGAAAGAGCTATGCTTTCATTCCTGCAAAGGTAAACTCTGCCTAAACTCTGTGTAAGCCTGTCCTCTGGACATCCTGCAGCCAGCATGGCCCGGCTGGGCCAGAGGCGATGCTCAGCCTCTCTGCACGGGCAGGGGGCTGGTCTGAGGCGGTGTTTGTGCATCCTCAGTTTTTTCCAACTGACAGGCGAGATTTCCTGCTGCGTTCTGGCTGCCTTTTACCGCTTCAGGGATGCAAAGCAGTCATAAAGTTTAATTGTGTAATTAAGCAGGGTTTACACTTGCTTTGTGTTGCTGGAGTGCCACAAAGCAGATTGAAGAAACTAGTGAAACTGGCCTCTTTTTGGGGGGTTTTGGTTTTTTTTTTTGGTTGGTTGGTTTTTGTTGTTTTTTTTTTTTTGTCAGAAAAACATAAAATACATGCAGAGGTGCGTGTAGTTTGTACAGGAAGGCATGTGTTTCAGTGTTGTGGAACGAGTTACAAGCAAGAACCCTAATCCCTTCTGTTCTCTTTACAAGATGGCAGAGAGAGCCCCAGGCGTGCAAGTAAAGCTGGCACAGCGAGGGCTCTGCTGGACCTGTGAGATGGGGAAACGCAGAGCGGCTGGGGCTTCCTGCCGCTCTCCCTGGGGCAGCAGAAACAACCTTTTGAGAACGAATCAGGGCAGGAGGGGAGGAAGCATGCAAGACTCAATGATGATTTGCAAATGGAGGAGTCTAAACTTTAATGGGGAGTGGAGCGCAGTGAGGGTGGCAGTAGGTGAGGGCTCAGCCCAGCTGAGCCCGCAGCTCTGCCTCCCACCGCCTGCTCGTCTTTTACCAGGTCCCTTCGACGGTCCCACAGCTTTTCTCCCCACCCACCCACCGTTGGCGGGTTCCTGTTTCTTTTCAAGCCTCTCGGTTGTGGGGTGACGCCGGATGCACGTGGCTAAGGAGAGAGAACAGCAAACACTTTAGGGTGGCGGAGGCCTCTAGAGACAATTTCACTACAAATAAATACTACGGTTATCTAAACGCTGGCAGGCATCTCAGTCAAAGTGGCTTCGTGTTCAAGAAAGCCCCCTGATTACTTCCAGGTTAATTTTTTTTTCATTTAACAAAGCAGTTTGCTGACAATATAAACTATTGGCTAGAGCAGTGTTTCTCAGACTGCCAGCTGCAGCTACCAGAGGAGCCATGGGAGAGTTCAAAAGGACCAAAGCTCACAAAAAGTTAATCAACTTACAGTATTTTTATACTAAAACGCCAACAATTTAAGGCAGCAAGTATTTCTCTTGATAAGTAGGTGGTAACCAGTGCTTGCAGCTTTTTCACAGAAACAGACAAATCAAAAAGAAAGCCATGCTTGCAAAAACAAAATAATAAAAAATTGCGAAACGGACCCCATTACCAGCCCCCCAGCTCAGCCCCCGTGGGATGGTGCCCCTTTGGTAGGGCACTGCCTGCGCTGGGGTCATCTTCAGCTCCTGGCTCATTCCACCTTGAGGAGCAGCCCCGCTCCTCCTGCTTCTGGAGAAAGTCAGCCTCAAGAGCGTTGTTTTTTTGGATCCACATCAAAGTTTATTACAACATTTTTTTCAAGCATTATTTTGAGTTAGTGAAACTAACATAAATCACCTGATTTCTAGTCCTTCTTTAGTGGGGATTTGTAGAGGCGAATTTGAGTTAGTGCTCTCTTCAGTTTAGCTTGTTCACTACGTAATGATGGGGTTTGAGGTGTGGTTCTCGCTCGGCGGTGATGGAAAAGCTAAGGGAGCTTTAGCATTCACCCTCACGGCAGCCGGCAGCCCTGCCGACCTGCTGTGATTCCCCTTTCCACATCCCAAGGGCACGCACAGCTCCACAGGGCTGCGCGCTAGCCCGGCTTCGCCTCCCCAGCCCCTACCACCCACACACACTTAGATCAGCACTGACAGCGTTCCAGGCTTGTCACGATCCTCTGACAAAGTAAAGAGGGACAAAAGGGTAAAGGATAAGGAGGGGAGAGATGCAAGGATTACATATGTGGAGTGGGAAAGAGACGAATAGATTGTTAGCTGAAAAAAACATCCTACCAGCGTTTTCAGTTGTGTTTGAGGTGGCCTTCAGTAACAAGCACTTCTGCAGGACCCCAAACAGATGACAGAAGTGGCAAAGGTCACTTTAAGTGAACTGATTTCAAATCTAGCTCCAATTAGAAGGACTGGAGGTCTGATCACTAGATAGTTATGCAACAGTCACATGTGAAATCTTCAGTTGGTCCTTATAGTCCGGTTCGAGTGGTATGAGCTGGCACTGTAAAAGATGTAAACCCTGGGTCTGACCTGAACCCTCTGCCCAGTCTTTCCTCTGGAGAGTTGATGCAGGAATAGCAGAAAGAAAGTGCATTTCATGATTATGTTCTCATTCTCAGAACAGCCCACAAAGTGGTTGTTTCTTTTGGATGTTTGGGGAAGGATAAGTACGTATATTCATTAGAGCAGAGTTACATTGTTTGGGTCAGAGCTACCTATTGAACAGTTGTGACATCACTACTTGGAGACATACGCCAACAAAATTTGAAATCCAAAGATGCGGACATTAACAGGAACCTAGAGACTTTAGATAAAATGTGCATCACAAACTCTAAGCAAAGAAGTCTGCGCTGACACTGCTTTATAGAAAGCAAGATTTCAGTTGCTACGGTTTCCAAATGGTTTCCACATTTTGCAAGCACTCTATAAAGGCACTGAATTAAAATTAAATCAGGAAGACTGATGTGGACTGTACAGATTCTGATGCTGAAGGCAAGGGCTCTGTGCATGTTCAGTCAGAACTATTGGTTGGTTTGTTTAAGTCTTTGTATTCAGAGGTTTTGGTAATTGCATAGAGGAAATTCATGCATCCACAGGCTGAGATCACACAGAGACAAGATGGTCTTTTTTCCCCTTTTCCACAAACGATGGTTCGATTCTTTGTGCTGTTGAAAGGCAAGTATCCTGTCAAGCTCCAAGCTGAGATACAATGAACTGCAAAAAAAGATGTTCAAAATGATAAATCAATATATTGCATATTAATATTTCATTGAAGCATGATTAAAATTATTTCCATTAAATGTGAACTGTATGAATGATGTTTTAAAAATTAATGCAATATGGAAAATCTTGAGTGTTCTATTATTTTAATTAAAAAGGTTTAAACACCAAATACATTAAAATCAAACTCCAACAGATTTGAAGCCTGGTGCTGTCTATGGATTAAAGAAATATATTGATATGAGCTCCATATGACGTGAGAAAATACATAATTATCATTAAACTGATTTTGGGACGATAGAAGATTGTGAAAAGTTATGTTGATGGCTTATCTATCTAAAATGTCACTGACCATGGGATGGAATTACATGGTAGAGATTACATGGGACTTTTTTGTCAAAATACTTTAACTCTTAAAATAAACGACTAGCAACTGAGTCCAGAATGCACAATAAACAGAATCAAAGAGCTTTTAACTCCAATCTTAAAAAAAAAAATAAAAAATAAAAGAGAAAGTGTTTACATAAGAATAACAGTTCAGAGTATCTTTAAATCCAATGGAATACATTCTTTCAGTCCTTAATACTCTGCTGCATTTGTCCCAAGCACAACCCTGGCTTGTCTGTGAGAAACTTGACCTGTTTGCTTTCAGCTCCTACCAAATAAAGGATGTGCTAGAACAGAGAGGGCTACTCCACTCGATAGAGAGCATGCTGGATAGCAAATAAATGTTCTGAAGGCTTCCAGTGATAAGGAACAGAAGTCCTACTTCAAAAGTTACAGATACTTTAAAAAGTCTAATCAAATTAATTTTCAATTACATACAGAATATGAATCTCTGTCATTCTGCAAACAGAACTCAGGCTCCTAAGTCACTTAAAGGCAGGGGTTCTGTATTCCTTTGGGAGTTAGGCACCTACATGCCATACACCTTTCAAACATTTCTGAAACCTGGGGTTCATGTCCCATCTAACTACTGATTTCTGTGTGGTATGCAATCACCAGAGTTTGCATTTCCATACTTGTATGACTCTCCAAACTTCTTCGTTTGACAAGACTGCAAGCTTGCATCAACAGTGTCTTCCACGGTGTAAGACTACAGGCGATGATCAGTGTGGGAGGATTATTGCCCAGTGTTCTGAGTAATATCTTTCTTCGATGCTGTATGGTAGATGCACCATATTTTTATTCCTCATGAAGAAAAGGTGCCAAACTTGGCAATTACCATGGAGCCCGGAGCAGCACCTGACCTAGAGAAGTGAAACAACATCCAAGGTGCCTGTTAGAGCATGAAGGGCCACCTACAAAGCACGCATATCACGCTGTGAGAGGTGTCTTGCTATGGCAAAGGTAACATTATTTCCCTAATCAGTGTACATTCAATCCCTGCATTCCATAACTAGAGGAAAACCCTACTTCATTTCTTTCACAGTTTGAAATGCATACGGGTATCGTGTTCTGTAGAGGAACTATCATTTCTGTGGGGATATGCTCAGTGTTTGGGGTTTGTTTCCCCAGTTCAGTTTTTTCTCATTGAGAAAAAAATGAGATATTGTACATTTTCCTTGATTTCGATTGCCATAAAATTAACTCATTTTTATTTTTAAAAATACGCATTTTCCTTTTGTTGGGGTTCACAGATGCAATGCTAGTGCCATCATTTCTATATTTATTTCAAAGGTAATACTTTCCAGGAAAAATCATAAGGTGCTCTTTGCAGTGTTTAGACCAGCCTGACACTTTTGCTACCAATGAAGAAGAAATATTTTATCTGTTCTGTATTTTCTGAATCGCTATAGGTCTACTGAGAAGTCATAACCCTTAAAGAATACTTTTATAAAACCAATAGCTGAGCAAGAATATGCATAAGATGAAATTTTCAGCAAAGCTGGAATTTGGATGAAATGTAAATAAGAGAGTCCAGAACGGATCTCTGCTCAAGAGGTGTTTGCAATTAAGGTGTGATTCTTCATACAGAATAGATAGTAAAAGTTCATGCATCTGTTTTTTTTTTAAAACAATATTAAGAAAGTCACCAAAGCAATTTCTCTCGCTTCTTAATCTGCTAACCACAATATATGTGTCACTACGTGCCACACCTACATTAGGTTGTAAAAATACACTTTCCAGAAATACTTTTTCCCAAGATCAGCAAGAAGTTATACGTAGCACCATCAGCGAAAAAAAAATTTTAAAAAAATTAAAAAATCCGGGTCAAAAGCTCCCGTGAAATTATGACATAGGTGAACACTCAAAAAGCAATTGTGTTAAGACATTATAGATCATCAGCTGCTATGACTGCTGTGTTGCTGGAGGCTACTGCCAGTGTAAGGTTTGTAACCCAAGACGTTAACTTTGCATTGAAATAATCTGGAATGCACCCATGGTTTGCCATTCTGTCACAGAACGGACCTCCACCAGACAGGGCATCAGTTTCTTGGAGCGGCTGAAGCCCAACTGAAGGAGTACAGATGACAATTCACCACAGGGCATTTCAAGGGACCTTGAGATTTTAACAGGTTTTGATGAAGCAGCTTTTAAAAGAGAAGGAAAAGTAGGTATGCATATACTTCGTGGTTAATACAAATGTACTTTCTGGGTTTGCAGTAAAAGTAAAACCAAAGGACCAGAAGGTCAGTGTGGTTAACTTCAGAGATACTGAAAAGGAGCGTTAGTTCCCAGTTGAAACCCATCAACTTCTTTCAGCAACAGCCTATTATCTCCCTCTTACTTTCCTCTGATATTGGCCAACTTCTGTATTGCATTTCATCTTCCTTAGACTAAATTCTTCTGAGCAAGGGCTGTATCTTCCTATTCAATTTTGTAACACATAACATGGGCTGCTCATAATCCTCACTAAAGCCTTTGGATGCTACTGCAATAAAAAGCAACACCATGTACAAGAGCAGCCAGTGAGTATCCCAGTGATGTAATTATGATGATATTTCTATTGAAAGGACCATGGACTACTTGATGAGACTTAAATTTGTATGAATGTTCCAGTCCAGCGCCATAGGACACATATAGAATTATTTTACTTCGTGTGTGAAACCTTCTCTAGAAGAACAAAGTACCTCCCTAAATGTGAACTTTGTCTGCATAAATAAAACCATCTGGTTTGTTGTCTAACCATCTGGTTTGTCTAAAGTTTATAGTCTCCTGAGTGTTATTCACAGGCCCACATATGATCAAGCCTCCACAGACATTTTTATTTGGTAAAAGCTTTCCCACAGCACTTTATTTTTTCTATCTGTTTTTGATCTTGTAAAAAAATGTCATTTTAATACGTGTGTTGTAATACTGCATGTGTTTGTGTTTCCGTGAACTGGGTGTAGATCTCCTAGTGGGTAGATATTACAGGCTAGATTCTCTTGAGAGCACTGGAGGGAAGAACGACAAAAGAGCCATTTGGAGATATTTCTCCACCGCTGTCCCTGAACAGAGGGCTAGGTGAGGGTGCACAGATTACTTTAAAATGCATCAGCCATTAACACATAACAAGGCACTGAGAACTGACCTCTGTCTCAGTTCAAGAGCAGCAGCTGGTAACAGGTAACAACCACTTTGTCAACCCTACACCAGATGGGGACTCTGCTGAGTTCGACGATTCCACAATTCCTGGCAGACGCAGCGTCCAGACAACCTAGCCATATTCAGCCCTGTGTCAGTAAAATGTGTTATTATTTTCCCTTAATGCTACAAGCTGGAGAGTCACTAAATTTCTGCTCACACTCTCTGCTTCATAAACACAAGATTTTCCACCCCAAGCCCTTATACAGCCTTGCCAAAAGGGTTCATTCTCCTTCAGAGTTCAACTGCTCTGGTTTCTGGAGAAAACGTCTCGGTTCTCTGGTAGGTCAGTAAGTACACAGCAGTTCACGAGCTCCGATACTTCTGCCTTATCTGCCCTCTTACCACAGGCAATGGAAAATGTTTCACTTGAAACAACAAACAGATTCAAAATCAGAAATAGAAATGACCTCAGTAGACATTAATATAACTTCACAGAAACCCACCTCTTTCTGCTCTAAACCACGATTGGTGTTTCAGCAAAGCAAGCGTGTGCATAAGTAATAGTCTGAATCTGCAGTCAATAATAACAATAATCACACCTTTTCATCTACCTAGAAGATAGCGAATTTCTGTACGTGTTACATCAAAAGTGAGATTTAAAGAGAAATGTAGACCTACAGATCATGGAGTGCCACATCGTATTTGTAATCTGACCATAACTAAACCAGCTGCGGCAAGAAGTCTGTATTTTAGAGATGTGCAAAATGGGTGTCCATTTCGACGGTCACTCATCCCTAAATTTCTTTAATGTGGAAAAGTAGAAAGGATCCCAACAGGCCTGCGGAATCTAAGACCCAGGACAACTCCTCTCCCTGTGGAAGAGTTGAGAGAGGGCAGCTGGATCCCACTGGACCCTGCTGTGTTTAGTTTCTAAAAAAGGGAACTAAACTGAGAAGCAGCCTCCAGGGGCAGCAAAATACAGCAGGAAGCTTGGAGATGCCGTTCTGTTCTAAAAAAATAAATTGTTTCACGTACGTGATGCTATTTACTTGTTAGCTTATTTGTGCAGCTTGGGGGTACTGGGTTGTTGCCCGGTCAGCTTCTCACAACTTTGATTCCTGTTGATATATAAAAGTGTGAGCATATGAGCTCACGCGCACATACTTAAGAGCAGCTTCTGTGGAGGTACAGAAGAGTTTTAAGTAATTCTAATTTACTGTTGATAAGATTTCACTAAAGCCTTGTATACTGCAAGAGAAGTCAAACATAGATGAAGTCATATTCCAAATCGAAGTCCTAGTTTTTTAGATTTTATTGTTTAATATATGGACGGATTCTAAAATGAGCAGTTAACACACCGTCACTTTCCAGCTAAACTATGTTAACCGAGTATATGCATTTCTGGCCATTGTAAATAGGATGCATGTTGTAAATTTAAGTCACAACATCTTATCAGATTCCAGAAACAAGTCAGGTAACAGAGCTGAAACAATGAGCCTTAATGTCTGTCTATATGTTCAGATCCAAGATGGGCTTTGCATTTCTTTTGTTTATTGTACTGAAAGGGCTATCCTATTCATTCAAAACTAAAGTCAAGACAATCATTAATTGTGATTTTCCCCCAAATAGCAATGCTGAGAACGGGTCCTGAATGACCTATTGTATTGCTAATTATTTACATGCCATAAATTTCAGTGTGAATACGCCGATCACCGTGTTAATTTCTACATGACAAACTGGCTCCTATTTTCAATCTCAGTGTGACATTAACATTTACAATCTGCAACTGGCAGTCAGTATTCACACCAATCAGGATAATCCATATCCTTATGTTCCAGAGCTTATGTTATGGAACTTCCTTAGAGAAGGATAAGTAAATCAAAAATTTTGCTTTAGATTTGAAATGCTTTCTTGGGAAAAAAGTATTTATTAATATGAAAGTCTTGTGTGATCCTTATTTGTTTTCAGAACATACTTCCAAGAGCTGGGAAGATTTGTTTTCTGGCATGCATCAAACATTTTTCCATTGGTCACAGCATTCTTGCACTAATTGAGTTTAAAAAGCTCTTCAGCTGCTGCCTGGATGAATACGATCTGTGAAAAGCAAGCATCAGAAATAATGGGATCCATTAGCTAATTACACTTTATCATCAAACACGCATCACTCGCAAAATGTAATAGGAGAACTATATCCTGGTGTGTCAGATCTTTCAGATTGTAAGAGCTGCCATAAAAAAAGCACGTCAGTATCTTCTTTCCTGAAATGCTTCGTACTTCTCAGTGAAGGAATCCACTGATTTTCAAAAGGTATAAATCTGTACAAGACAGAAGCCTTCTGGAGCATATAGAGATGATTTTGCTGTCTGAAGTAAAAACTTCAGGGAATATGCTTTGTTTGTCATGCATGAAATAAGAACAAATCTTTTCCCTGGTTAAAATTATACACTCTGCTAAAAAAAAAAATAAAAAATCCTACAATGTATAATTCAATTGCAAACTGGGACATTTTTGTAGAAAGCATGGATTTTTTTTAAATGTGATTATGGACTATGTCGAAGAAATGTTTCGTCGTATTTCCCCTAAATGCCCCTTTACTTTTACAATTTTTTTTATTTTCTATGACAACATAGATAGAAGTAACTGACCATATTTTGCCATAGCTCTCACCTTTCTATTAATGTTTCAGGTAATACATGAGGAAGATAATCTCACTAATCCTTGCACTATTTTTCCATGGAAAGCATTTTCTCTCCTCTAAACAGGGGGAAATTAGAGTCACGTTACAGCTGGCCTTGTTAACATATTGACCTTGACTCTTTGTTGCCTTACACTCTAGGTAGCTACATACTTCTGTGTTAAGTGGAAGCTAAAATGCCATCTTCTTGGAATGTTTACCTTTTGAACTTAGATGTGAATTTGATTTGAAAGATGACAAGGTCCAAGTGGAGAACAAACATCTACATAAAATCCCAGAAAAACAAAAAACCAAAAAAAAAACACAAACAAAAAAAACCCCCCAAAACCCCAACTCCCAAACACATAAATAGCAAAAATCTTCAATAGATTTGGCTCCTGCATAGGGATGCCAAACAAAATCTCTGTTAGCATTCAAGTAACAAGTATACATTTAAAATTCATTGATTGCACTACGTCAGCCCGACAGTATTGGCAGACAGTGGACTGACACCCGGGTTTCGTACCGCAGTTTTCCATATGCTCCACGCTGCCAAATTTGCAAAAGAACAGACACGATGCTGCTCCGCTCAGCCCAGCTCACTGACTCTGCTCGGTTCACCTTTGCCTACCTCCTGCCATTCCCTTCCTGCCCTCTTCCCCATGGAGCCTTGTTACTTACACAAGGTTTGTGCTCCCGTCGCAATGCGAGGAAACAACTGGAGACATCGTTGGAGATGCCCCTCTATAGCGCTATACCCTCCTGCTATACTCTAAGTTTTTTCCAGCAAACTGACAGAGCAGAAGTGCACATGCCTGGTCTGTGGGAGGAGAGTCAGTCACAGCAGCATCTTACTCCACAGCCTGCAATGAGGTCAAAGCAGCTCCAGTGGAGGAGGTCAGTCAGTGAGAAACTCTCAATCCCTTAAAGCCTCGCTGAACGCCCCTGTAAAAGATTTAGTAGTTGTAAGATACTTGTTGGTACAAAGATACGCAAGAGATCACCTGTTAGTACAATACAGCATCACCATGAACCACATGGACTCAGACTTGAGTCAAATCCGAGTATTTTCCCTCCTGTTCGGAATTAATAAAAATGCCCTATCAAGATGGTTCAAACCTGCCAGCTTTCTTTTGAAATGCTCTTTCTGGTAAGAGTGGCTTACCAGCAAATACACCTTAATTTCTCCGGGCCCGATTATTCGCTGGTTTGCATGCTACGTAACTCTTCACATCGGTGCAAAGTAAGGTTAAAAAAAAAAAAAAAAGGCTGTAAAAANTGCAAAAACAAGGTAAAAAAAAAAAAAAAAGGCTGTCAAACAAGTGCCTGACATTCCACAGGTGCCATTATTTTACAAATAAAAAAGAAGTGAAGACAAGCATCTGTAGGTAGTGCTGGGAGATTACCATAGTATTATTTTTGAAATGAGAGGCATATTACCATTTTAAAGTATTCTGTGCCCAGTAAAACCAAGTAGGAATATTGTTAGTGTTTGGACTTCTCTTAAAAATATAGTATCTTCCCTGATTTTTTTCCATTCTGGTATATTTTTTTGTTTCTTTTGTATATGGTGATATTTGACCTAATTCTCTCTTCCCGCGTGACAGCCTAATATCTGCAGTAGGTGGTCTTTAAATGCGTTTTAGCTTCTATTCCCGTTTTTATGCTAGAAAGCAAAGGAGCCAAGCAGCACAATGCCTTTAACCTTACTTCCCTGGCTACGCTATCAATGTATGTTGGTTATCTTCTTATTTCGCCAACAGAAAACAGATACATCTGTGCAGGCGTATCACTGGCTTTACACACACGTTCTTCTAGGATGAATATTTTCAGTTCCAGGAAGAGTGTGCAGCAAATCAACACCCAAATGAGGATGAATTTTGCAGGACCTAAGCCAGCATGCTCCCCAAAGGTAAGCTTTACACAAGCAGACATTTGAACCCCCCCCATTTAATGGTGTATTTGGTATTAAAACACAGGTCTTCATTAGCAGACCTCAGATAATGCCCACAAAAGGAATGGATTTAGATTTGTTTTCCTTTCCTTTAAAAGCGCCCTGAACACCCAACAGAACTGTTACTAATGGCTCACCTTTGGGTTGATCATAAGTCTTAGTTGAACCTTTTTGTCCAAGCGGGTTAATTAGGTGTTACATTTTCTCTTTTTCACCAAAATAACAGTTTTGTAATGTCTAATATGTCAGCTCCTGCAGCTGCTTTCATTATGCAAGTAAAAGACATCTCTTACACAAAGCCACCTACTTTCACCAAATATGTACAAGCTAAATTGGTTTCGAAATTTTCATTCTTCTGTGAAAACTAACTGAAATCGGCCAACTAGCTGGTGACCATTCCCCTTCCCCTGATGATGGGGAAGGAGTGGACGAGACACATTTGACTGCATAAACATTGTTCCTTAGGAAAGAGCCTTAAAAAAAAAAAAAATCACTTTTCAGGTCACATGTTAAAGCTTTATACAATTGGGGGTTTGAGATCTGCTAAATCTTACATGCTCTGCACAGTACTATTCACTTGAATAGAACTAATCACTCAAATTGCATAGAGCTAAGTGCTTGTTTAAATCCTCACATGACTGATGACTAATGTTCAGTATTTAAAATCCTGTCCAAAGACAAAGGAACTGATTGTTTCATTTGAGCAGTCAACTTTCTAATTAATCATAGTAATTTAAATCTTGATTGTTTAAAATATCTAACAAGCATGATCTTGCTTCATCGATAGATTCTGCTTTTGTCCTTCTGGAAAAATTTGCATGCTAAATACCAAGCCTTAAAAGTAAAGTATTTTTGGTCTGAGAGTGATTTAAATTCCATGTTTTATGACAGATATTAAACAAGGAAATCAGAGATAAAAAACTCAAGTTGATGGTGTTCCATGGATGCCCTGAGTCTAAGAACTCCTTGGCTTGATCTCAAACATAACGGTCCCTCACTATTTAAGTAGGTATAAAGAATTGCCTGAAGATGCTTCAGTGTACGATACTAGAAGAGAACACAAGGCTTAATGCTTCACCTTCTCCAGCAGTTTACCAACTTTAAAACTGAAAGGTCTATGTAGTTTGTATTGCTGCATCTCGAGGAGGTAAAAAGAGTGACTGTAAGCCTTCCGGGGAAGGCATCATTTTGTTCTCGTTACACCAGAAACCCAGCTGGGTTCCGCTTGTGACTGGGATACCTAAGGAAATGGTACGCTATGGTGTCAACACTCGACGTTTCGTTAAGTCACTCAATAAAAAAAAAACAACAAACAACCCTCCGCAGGCTGTGCATCCTCCCTGCCCCTCTCAGGAAGCCCTTCAAGCTGCTGTAATCCGTGTCAGAGCTCGGGCAGCGAGCGATCTTCCCCCCAGCCCCTGCCGCTTCTAACTTCACCCGGCTGAGCCCGGGCTGTGCCGCTCCCAGGCTGCTGCCCCGGTCCCCTGCAGGAGGCGCGCAGGCACCGGGCCTCCTCCGGCCGGCGCCCGGTCCCCTCCCGGGGAGAGGCAGCCGCGTTCCTCCCGCGGAGCGGCGGGAGGCCCCACACGGGCAGATTCAAGGGCAGCAGGGTTCCGGCGGCATGAAGGGGAGAGAAGCTCGCTCCCGAAAGGGGCACAACGCCTACCCGGCGCTTACGGGGTCGGACGGGGCGCCATCACTTTCCATAAAAAAAGCAGAAAGTGAGGGAACTCTGTGTGCGACGGAAGCAGCCTAAAAAAACCAAAACCAAACCAAAGCAAACCGAGCAACACCGAGGAGGGAGGTACGAGACGGGGTGACCCTCCACCACCGTGCTGAGGGGGAGAGCACCGCGTGCCCCAGCCCCGACGCGGCGGCCTTGCAAAAGGCCCGCCCCCTCCGTTCGGCCCTCCCCGGCAACTAGCCAGCCTCTCGGCCTGCAGGGAGGCGGCAGACACAGACGCAGCCCCGCCAGAAGGAGCCGGAGAGGCAGCGGCCAGGCGCGGCGCGGAGCCTCGGGCCCGCGGGGGCTGAGGGACGGCTGCTAACGGAAGGCGCGCCCGCGCCCTCCCCGTCCCGCCCCGCTGCGGGCTGCCGCAAAGCGCAGCCGGGCGAGCGCGCTGTCGCACTGCCGGAAGACGGCGTTGCGCTTTGCGGCTCGGCTGCCCCTGAGGAGAGGCTGGGAAGCCCCGTTCGGCCTTTTCCCGGTGCCGCCGCTGAGGGGAGGGTGAGTGTCCGGGGGGGTCCGGCCGCCGCCGCCTTCCTCGCTCCCTCTCCGTCGGCAGCGCTAACGTCGCCTCCCTCTCTCTTGCAGGAGGAGTCATGCCGGCCAAGGGCCCCCTGCAAAGCGTCCAGGTCTTCGGGCGGAAGGTGAGGCCGGGGCGCCGCGGCCCGCTCCGTCTCCTCCGCTTTCGGGCTGGGCCGCGGCCTGTGGCCTTAAGCGCTCGGCGTCCCTCGGCCCCAGCTGGGGGGCAGCGGCGCCGGCTCCTCGCTGGGGCCGTGTGGCGGGGCTGGTTGCGCGGGAAGGCTGGCGGTGGCGGGGCCTGCTGGGCAGCCCACGTGTCCTGCTCCGTGGGTGCTGGGGCGCGGCGTGTCCCCGCGGCCCTGCGGGAGCGGGGGCAGAGGTTCGCTCTCTTCGGGAGCAGGCCCGGGTCCTCTGGGTTGGAGCTCTGCCTGCCTTCTCGGGGGTGGCCGCCGCCGCTCTCGTCCCCGGGCCGTAGGGGCCTGGGGCATCATCGCCAGTGTCCGAGAGCCATTTTATGGGGGGGCGCGGGGGAGAGAAGATAAAGTTCTCAGTGCTGGGATCTAATGGCTCGAATAATTGTAGGTAACGGGCTCTTGTGAGGAGATGAGCCACAAAAACACTGCGTTGCAGAATGGAGAGGGTATCTTGGCCCTTGGCCATACTTACAACTATGTGTTGTCCCTGTGTAGCATTTATAACTATAAACCGAATATAACTTTATTAAGACGGTGCCTTAATATTTTGAGTGAATACCTGAGAATGTGAGGAGTGTACTGTTTTGTCTAGCGTGAGATGTTAATCTTGCGCATAAACTTAAGATTTTTAGACATTCACTGGCGCAAAAATGAAGTGCTGCACTAATACACGTTTGGATTTTTAGAAAACGGCAACTGCTGTTGCCCACTGCAAGAGAGGAAATGGCCTCATTAAAGTGAATGGAAGACCTCTGGAAATGATTGAGCCCAGAACTCTGCAGTACAAAGTAAGCATCCACCCAGCTTTGCCCACCACCCTTGGATATTAAAATCCTATTACACACATAATTGCTTGGTGGTGGAGAAGAATTGCTTGCCTTATTGACAGTGCTAAATTTTTGGTTGTGTGTTACCTGAAATGTAGACACAGTTGCGAAAATTCAGAAAACTGTCTTTTTATGACTGTCTTCTTGGGAGGGATGGGGGCTTTTTTGCTTAGTTGGATTAATATACATTAATCCAATGTGAAGTATTTTCAGCACTTAAAATCCTTTTTTTTTTTCTTTAAATTGAAGTGGGTGACTTAAACCCTTCCACTTTAAAACATTCTTTAGGACTTAATACAGTAACTGTTTGAAGACTGCTGAGAGAATCTAAAACTGACGAGATAAATATAAACTGTAATAAGTCATGGAGAAACCCACCCGCAGGTGACTTCAGATCTTCAATTTTAATAATCAGATTTATTTTTCTAGTGCTGATGTAATTACGGCATTCTACCTAAACTATTCCCTTGCTCTTAATTCCCGTGTACATATACTTTGCTATTAAGCTTTTTGAAACTTAAAAAATATGCAAGACTTCCGTAAGTTTATTTTACCACAGTACTAGTCGATGTCAGAGAACTCTGTGAGAGGTGTGCATAGCTTGGGTGTGTGCTTGTAAAATCAAGGCTCCCATTTTTCAGAACACTTAATAACTTCACATACAGTAAACCTACTACAAGCTCTAGTCCTTGTCTCTGATCACAAATGAATGTTCTTAACTGTTTTCTTTCTCAGCTGCTTGAACCTGTCCTCCTCCTGGGGAAGGAGCGGTTTGCTGGTGTTGACATCAGAGTCCGTGTAAAGGGTGGTGGCCATGTAGCACAAATCTACGGTATGATTTTCTGTGGGATCTTTGGTGTGGGCTAGAAGCCAAGCCCCATATTTAAGAGGCTTGAGTTTACTAATTTGCATGTCTCAGTGTTCTGTTTCTTTTCCATGTATTATTAAGGGTTTATTTGTTTATATTCTGGGTGCAGAGCTGTAACGTCTAGAGTATAAGTTGAATGAAGTAAATGGATTAAATTCTGAAGAAACGATCTTTACATCTCGCAGTGTGACAGGATAGTTGAAGCACAGCTCAGCAGAAAGATTTTTGGGAGGGGAAAAGGGGATTTATCGTTAGAAATTCTACCTTTAGTTGTAAATTTCCATGTTGTTCAGAAGCATCTTTCAGCTGACCTGCAAAGCTAGGTAGTTTTGTCCGTTGCGGAGCAGATTGAGAACATACTTGCATTAGCTGTTGACAGAGTTGCTCTTCACGAATGAAAGATTTGTTCTGCTGTTGCAGTTTGAGTACAGGTTAGTGAAGTGGAGCTGAAGCTGCATGAAGAGCAGCGACATGTTTCAGTCTCACAGCTGATTGCGTTCATTTTTTCAGAAAATTCAGATTTTCACCAAAGTCCTGATCTTAACATTCTGACAGATAACAGTCTAACGAAATCTTTAGTTACCTCCATACTCCTGGTTTGAGTTCAGATTACTGTGTTACAGACTTTTTTTACCGAGGTATGCTAGAAGAAGTGCTCATACCATCCTCTTGTCCCTTTTGCCTCCTTAGTCTTTGAACACACTGATCAATTTTATCCTCGTTGAAAAGCGTAGGCATTCCAGAGGGTTGTTTCCAAGGATTTTGAAAGTTGAGTGCTTGTAGGTAGAAGATGAACCTACGTTAGTACCCTTAAGAGAAGGTGATCAGGGTTGCTCTTGTACAATTCCTTGGCTAGCTGTCAGTTGTCAGATCAACAAATGAACTGTGGGTGGCCTCTTGGCACACAGGTTTCTTCAGATTTGCCAAAGTAAAGGTCACGTGGAGTATGTGGGAGGGGAGATTAAAGAGGGAAAGGACAGTTTGGCAGAAAACAAGACGGCAAGCTTCTCGGATAACTGGCACTTTGTGTTTAAGTTTTAAATACATTTGCAGTCCTTACTGATCCATTGTCTCTTTTTTTTTTTTTAAAATAGCTATCCGTCAAGCTATTTCCAAAGCACTGGTGGCTTACTATCAAAAATGTAAGTTGTTTTGATTGTTGTATTAGCCTTAAGTGGAAATGTATGGCTTCTCGTAGTTTTGGTGCAAAAAAAATGTTAATACAGATTAATTCCATGTTAAATTCCTCAAACTGAAGATTTCTTTTTTTTTTTTTTTTTTTTTAAAAACAGATGTTGATGAAGCTTCCAAGAAAGAGATCAAGGATATTCTAATCCAGTATGATAGGACTCTGCTGGTGGCAGATCCTCGCCGTTGTGAATCCAAGAAATTTGGAGGACCTGGTGCTCGTGCGCGCTACCAGAAGTCTTACCGTTAAAATTATTCTACAGTCATGTGACAGCCAATAAACATAAAGAGAATTTGATAAATGTCATGTTTCTAAATTGCATTTTTCTCTGTGGGTGAATAGATATTTCACTGTATGTTGACTTCAGATTGATACACAAATTGATCGGTATCAAAGTAAAACCAGAGGGCTGCTGGCAGTTCTCTTTTTATCCCTTCACGGTGAGCAAGGCCAGATAGACGGGGTCTTGGGAATAAAGAAAAGCTTTCTCCCATTGATGGACGTGTGGTTATCGGAACATAAAGAAAGCTTACACCCTGGTTTTTGTGGCTACGTGCAACAGTGTAGCAGTTGATTTACAGCAGCGTTCGATCTTTGCCTTTTTGTTAAATCTTTAAATGTGGACCTTCTCCAGTGCCTGGATGGCCACTCTTCATGGCGTTACGAACCAACCTGAGTAGCCCATGTTCCTCCCACGTGAAAATGTCTGTCGCGGCCTGGTTGCAGACGTAGTGTGCAGTGCACGAGAGTTTGGATCCGACTCCTATCTGCTAGCTTGCGTATCGTGTGTTTCGTGACTTGCTTTAGTATGCCGCCGTAGCGTCAGGCAGCATCAAGCATCTTCTTATGTTTCAGCGCCGGCAGTTCGTGTTCGGGCAAAGGACTTCTGTTTTCCTTGTATATTCACCTGAAATACCACACTGGGAATGAAGTTCCAGACACTGCTACGGAATATCATAGGGCAATGAGTACTGTCCGTCTGCATGAACTGCTTTTGTTTGTGCTTGCTTAGTGGCTAGTGGCAAAGAATTTCCCCCCTTGAGGGTAACTCCCTCAACATAGTGCTAAAGTGGGTATTCAGGCGGCCGTTCTAACATTTGTATTTAAAGTTTACATTGTCAAAACCAAAATAATTATGGGGGCAGGAGAGAGAGGTTTGTTGAACTCTTGCCACACCAGGTAATAACGGAGGCGGAGTTTTCTGGTTTAGTTTGTCTAAACATAGGAAGCTTCCCTTCCCTCCCCCTTTAAATAACAAACCCTGTTACTCTGTTTCAAAAATAGTATTTGTAAATGTAAAACATAAAAAGGATTTTGTGTTACAGATAAGATTGGGTCTAAATTATTCATCCTTCAACCACATGTTCACACAGTACAAACACAGAGGGATGTTAGACCTGAGGAACAATGTTACATGATTTAATATAAAGAAGTATCCCTGTGGAAGTCAGTTGCTTATGTCATGAGCTAGGTGAGGCAATTTGAAGGCCTTAGGGAAGTAAGTGGGGAAAAATCTGGAGTTGAAAATACGACTAATTTCCAAAGATCTAGCTAGGGGGGTGTGTGTGTGTCAAACATGAAATGTTGGGAGAAGTTCCAGTTTCTTGTCCATTGAAAGGGAAGATTTTTTTTTTTTCTGGAAGTGATCTCCCGGGGACAAAGACGATGAGTAAAGTTCTGAGTAAGAGGTGGGATGTGCCAACTGTTGGAAAGGCTAATTCTGTCCCTTGGAAGGGTTGCAAGTAATTGAGTGAGGCCTTGGACATGAGCTGACCCAACAGGCATGGGAGCAGCCCTGGACCGTAGTTTCCTATGTTTGAAAACCAGTTTGGAGAAGAACTGGAAGAAACATTGGAGACAAAGCAACTGAGAGCCTAGCTTCTGCCATACTGCTCTCGAAGCCTGGCATTTTTGCGTCTATCGTACATTTGCATGCCAAGACCGAAATTGTTACAGGAGCACCTTGGTACTTGAGATTTCTGTTGGGCTTTCTATTCATGCGGTATTTCTTCTCCCACATGTTTAATGGTCGGTCACTTCAGTGTACTCGGGCAACACAAAGTTACACCGGCTTCCTTCGTGAGTTGGGTTGGGGAATTGGAAAGCATAGTACAATTTTGCCCTTTTGGTCTAGTTTAGGAAAATAGGTGCTCGTGGCTTTTTATAGATGATAGCACTCGTTATGAAGTCTCTGCTTTTTCTGTAGGAAGGCGTTTAAGGCATCTTCACTGAAGTGCAGTTATTCAAGAGTTAAACGAGTAACTTGAACAAATTCCTTCTGAAAAGGAATTCTTCATCCATCTCCCATTTTAGCTGTCAGCGTCTGCCACAAAATACCGCGTTACATGACCTGAATAGAAGTAGAACACTCTTGTTCAACCCCCTCACGCTCCCATTGGAGGGGACTGTTGTATATTCTATCGCCAATTTACATACCAGGATTTTTTGTCTTACACAAAGTGAACAAGATATTCTATTCCAGACACTTGCTGTCTCTTTGGCAAGATGCGTGGTTTGCTTTCCTCGGTCCCCCCTTTCTGCACCCTCAGATCTGAGCCGTTTCTTGTCCAGTGAGTTCCTCAGAGTTTCCACCTTGTAGTAGAGTTGCTCGCAAATTATTGTAGCTCTCGGGCTGCTGAAAACTGTGATGTCCTGCCTCCTAGCCTGGCTTTCTAAGGAAAAGATGCTGTGCAGGGCTAACTTCGAGTTTGATTACTTGAATTCCTACGAGGTTTGTGAAAACTGGCATCTTGATAGATGTTAATTAGCCTCAGCTGAGGAAAAATAAGCCTTTTAGTTGTTTGGCTCGTGTGCTGACTGAAAAGCAATGGATCACTCATCGCTTAGGAAATGCGTACTGGCCTGCCAGTTGGCACATACGTACCCTGTGCTGTGGCTTGTCCAGGACTAATTCTTGCCTAGCTGTTAGAGCAATCGGATTCAGGGAAAAAGAGAGGACACAAAGTTACCGTGGTGTGAAGCTCAGGGAGGCAGGGGGAGATGCAATACCTGATGCGAGTAACCTTAGGGGTGGATTTCACTGTTAGGGGGAACCCTGATGTATCCGTTTTTCTGCCCACAGAGGAGCTTGTAACAATTGGGGATTTTTGTTTTGCTGTTCTTTTATGGAAAGGCTGAAAATAAAACTCGCATTGCTACTAATACATCCAGAGATGATATCTGCAAGTCATTTCTTCAGCCAAAAGGCTCTTAGCATAATAAAAATGCTTTCTGAACTGAACTCTGGTCCTATAAAAAACTGCCCCGTTAATCCTGTAGAGTGATGTCATCCCCACAGACTTGCTTTCTAAATGAGAACTGTTCATGGAATCGGGCTGGTGTCTGCCTGGGTGGCTGAAGATATTTGTTCTAAATGGTTACTTACTGATCACCCACTAGAGGGCTTAACTCCACTGGGGAAGTGTAACTACCGTGAAGTTTGAAGGTGTAAGGAGAAAACCTGTTCACAAAAATGTTTCCTTTCCTGATGTCCCGATTCTGCAGGGATGGCAATCAAGCTCTTGTCACTGAGCACCGAGAGACACACTTCCACAGAGAAAGAGGAACAGTTTGATCTTCAAGCCCCTAGCGAGGTTGTTGAGCAGCTGTGGAGGCGGTTCCTGGAAAAGAAGAAATGCCCCCAACTTCGTATCGTCCAGCTCTTTCATTAGTTTCACTGATGCTAATCCTTAGGAAGATCAGTTCACTTGAATTCTTTGTTGGAAATACCAGTTCAATGAAGGCTGGAGCGTGAACTCTAAAAAGTACCATGATTTGTTAATGATGACAGTGGATCCGATTCCAAACCAGGGCAAGCTTGTACCCGTGGCACCGAAGGTGGTTATTTTCTCACCTCTTGTTTATAATCCTGATAAACTGTGTAACCTGTGTATAAAATTAAGTCCTCTCAAACCTTATGTTGGACAATTTGGGGCAAATTAATTTTGACTGTAATACACATATATTAACATTGAAATGTTTAAATTGCATTTTTAAAGCGAAATCTGTAACTTAAAAAATGTAACACTGGCATTTTTTAAGGATGGACCAGTGTGTTCTGTGTTGAGTTTGTTTTCTTACAAAAGCAATTATTTTCTAATGCATTTTTTCTGTTCAAAAATTTTGGAAGTCCCAATCTGTGAGTATTCTACTACTTGTGTAGATAATGTGTGTTGTTGCCTCGATATAATTTGATTCAATTTTTTAAATCTCTTTCTTAATAGTTGTTCACTACCCTGCCTTGAGCAGAGATACCCAGACCTAATGAAACCTGTCGCTCTAACTCTTACAAAGTCCCTTTGCCGTTGATGAGGCTTGGACTAGTTTTTAAATATTAGAAGTTAAACCACTGTGAAATACTAACAAGCACCAAATATTCCCTCAACTTTGCTATAGTAAAATTGCAGGGGGTGGGGAAAGGCTATTTTTGACAGGTTCTGTTAAACCGAAAGTGTTCATTTATATTAATGGAAAGATTTATTTGTGAAGCTACATATGAAGCATGGTGTGAAATACGGTCTTGTGGAAGGGAAGAATCCCAGATCAGATTTCTCAGAAGCGTTTGAAACAGTTTCTAAACCAGACTTAGCTTAAAAGTAAGATAAGACAGAGACTGGTAATGGAATTTGGAAGCTTTGATGCTTGGGTTCATCTCAGCTTGAGAGCAAACTAAGGCATCATCCTCTAAGAGTAGTTTATGAGAGGGTTAACTGTTGAGTAGCCTCTGCCACCTCCTATGCGATAGGTGCCCACATAATAGTTCAGAGTCTGTGAGTATGACTACATCAGTGTGTTAATTTGGATCAGGAACTCAATTCTTTTGCCTCTGTTTGCACACTGGAGTGGTTTTGGACCACATGGAGCAGATGAAACTAAGCTGGGAGATGTGGTCCAGCTGCAGATAAGTAGCCAGTCCATGGGACCAGCCCACAGCTAGTCAGAAGTAAAACAAAGCAAAAAACCTCTTGAAATGTGAATTATGTGAATGTCAGCTTCTCAAATCCAAAAGTAATAAAAATAATAAGAAATACTCCAAACATAGTGTAGTGTTATAACATGTATCACTTTGCAGTAAGTATCCTTACTTGTATCCACCAGTGATCCCAAACCTGCACGAGTACTGTTGGCTGCTGTGTGGACGCAGGGTTTTGTCTTTGTCTGTGGTTGGAGAGGTTGAGTGTTTTCCTTTGCCTTCTCTTCTGGTCCAGCTGGGGAGCAGGAAAGAGAAAGGGCTAGAAGAAATGATGGGAGAACTTTTTACCTGAGAGACGCCATCAACTTCTGAATTTTATTTTGGTCCAGACCCACCTTCTGTAGCATGCTTAGAGTGCCTCACAAAGCGCATCCTAGGAAGAGTGGAAGGTTAGGCAAAAGATGGGCTTTGCAAAATAAAATGAGTAGTAGCAGTTTCAATTAGGATTATATGTGTCTTTAAAACTGTGCTTTTTAATGATTCTCTTAAAGTTAGGGTAAAGCAAGTAAGGTTTTTCTATTATAAAATATGATCACTTTTACTTTTGGTGAAACTACACTTTTATATTGTAATGAAAATTAGAAACAAAACCCATTGGCCCTGTTGACTTCTTTCTCCTTTTTGCTTATATGAGATTTTCATAACAAGTTTTATTAAAAATGAAATATAATCATCCTTTGGGAAGCCGCCTTTTGTGATATAAGCAAACTATACACAAAAATGTATCTAAAATATTCTTAAAAATCCAGGTGTATTATTTAATGGAAGTTCATGCCTCTCCTTTTAGAACAGATAAGAAACATCAATATGTTAATCTCTAAAACCATCTGGTTATAATTCGCACCGCAGCATCATTGCAGGGTCTTGCAAAAATATGTCACTCTAATAAGCAGTAAAGGGCAGCACTCGGCGCAAGCCTCGAAGCACACAAAGGTGTGTGACGACGGCAGGAACTCTCAAACCATCATGACATGGCAACATTTCTATGTCATTGTCTGCTGTGTTATAAAGGGCCGATTCAATTCAACAGAGGAGTAATACTCGCAGGTCTAGTGAAAGTGTAACTAATACAGAGTCTGCTGAGGAGTTACCATGCATTACTAATGAGACGCATGCAGCCAGAAAGTTGCATGCAACACTTGCAAAGCTCCTGAAGCCGTGTGTAGCTACCAAGCTTGATGTCTCCTTTTCTTTTCTTTTTTTGCGTTGCTTTAGTTTAAATAATGCATCAAACTATCTAACTTTTAAAGGACTTAAAAACACTGTAGAAATACATAGTTCTAAGATGCCATCGTAACCAAAGCCATTAATTTGGATAAATTTCCTATTACTAAGTTATACTGAAATGAACATCGTGGGAAAGCTCAATTTAATGATACCGTGGAGTATATTCTTGCTTCATTCACTGCTGTCTTCTCTGCAAGGTAAGAACTTTATTCCATTTTTGTAGTAATACTAACTTGAAAAAAGATTTTTCTAAGTATTTGTACAATACGGCTCCTTATTTTTCTATCATCATAAAGCAATTTTTTTGATGTTTGCTGGAATTCATAAATAAATTTTTTTTTTAACACAAGTTAAAAAACCTGTGTATCACCATTCTCTCTCACAGGTGTAGAAACTAAACTATAGCTCTTTTTTTTAAAGATACATTTTTTATGTCTGAAGTTGTTACAAAACAATTATTTAGGAACAAAATTAGAGTTTTTTGGCTTTTTTGCCCTTATTGCCAGATGAGTAAGCATATAATGATTTTCAGTGGGGTGTGATTTTGTTTCATCAGACTGCACCTGGAGTTTGTTTAAGCATTTTTAGAATGCTAGGGTAAATAATCACTCTTCTGGTTGTAGAAATGATCCTATTTTCTATGTACTGCAAATGGATCTTGTAGATAGTTTTCTTGTAGGAATTATAAAGATTTCTAAAGCAATATGAGAAAGAAGTTTGTTTTTTTTTAATTTGGTTGGTTTGTGTTTTTTTTTAAAGCATGGACTCTAGAGCGTTTTAAGTGGATTGCAGTTGAGTTTAACAAGTAACATTCAGAAAATTGATTGTAGGTAACCACCCTAGAAGCTTGATTCTGGAAAGCTCTGAGCACCTCTGGTATTTTATCAGTTTGATCTGAGCCTCTGAAGAACTATGAACTCTCTGCTCTTTTTCATGGTAGCAGGTACCAGAACTGAGACCATGAAAACTTGCAGGCGATGAGTACTTGAGAGAATCAAACTCTCAGGAAAGCAAGCATGTAGTGCTATGTACCTTGGAAATGGAAAAACTTTGTTTAAAGATGCTCTGGAAAACTTAGGACCATTAAAGAACAAAACTCAATAGTGTTTTAAATTTGACAAACTGTTGTTTGCCAAGTGCAGAGTGAGGCTATAGAAAAAACATTTAACATGATGACTTTTTAATCTACAGGATGTTATTGCAAGCTTTCTCTTTTGAGAAGAACTTCAAGGTAAGTTTTCATTCCTTATTTGTCAAGTCCTGCAAATAGAACAAGAATGAATGTGTGACGCAGTGCAAGTTAGAAAGTAAAATATAGCCTTGAACTCGACATGTAAAATGTCATGTACATGTACGTTAGATGTGAAACACACTTTCAGAATGTTTACAACTCTTTTCAAAGAATTTACATAAAGGGCTGATTTGAAAAATGGAGGTCCTTATGAAAAATGATACTTCTATGGTCTTGAGAATGCTTAGAGGGATAATGGAATGAAACCAGGATGAGATCATGATTTCATGACTGGAAAAATACATTAAATGAATACCCTTCTACAGTTTTAATTACATGATAAAATCCTAGCTGCTATTTGAAGCACAGAAAAGTAAGTGTTATACAGCCTTAAAATAAACATTTTCAATACAAGTTTTCATGTAGAAGCTGAAATCCAAACAAAACCCAAACTAGGGAATGTTCCTGATCCCATTGAATTAAATGGGAACTATGCCATCAATTTCAATGGAAGCATCCAGTCAGACGTAGCTTCAGATGTCTAATGACCTTTAATACATCTAGCAAACACACGTGCACGTCAGATGATATGCCATCTTGGACTGTTGATAAAAGTATGTATGTTTTACAGCTTGATGCCCTCGTTTCTAAGCTTAAAAATTTAAGTCAGCTACAGCTGGAGAGTCATCTCTTGCTATTAAAAGTACCATCACAGTTTATTCAAATAACACTTGGGGGAACTCGCAGCCACTCGCATGCAGAGTTGAGTAAATATGAAGCCACTTTACAATGTTGTATCCTGTCATGTAAGCCTTTTTTGCCTATTTATATCTCCCCCACAAGCTCCAGGTACCTGCCTGTCCAAGCAGAGATCGGAGCGCTGCCACATTCTGTAAAATGAGACCACAAAAAGAAAAAAAAAAAATCACCTTTTTAAATATTAACCCAAGAAAGACCTCTTTGATAAAATGATGGTAATCAGAGAGAAACACTTCTCCCCAGGGAGCTGCTTATTCAGGTTGCTCCAGGGACCTTTGATTATACAAGATCCTTTTTCTTTTCTTCCAGAAATGACTTTAATGCAACTCGACAGAAAAGAGATCTCGTAACAGCTGAGGTAGGTTATACCTCGAAAAGCGTGAGGGAGGGGAAACCCTCCCCCCTTTTCAGCTCTGGGCCTTTGCCATCCTTACAAAGGAGCCTTTGTGGGGAGAAGGGCTGCGGTAACAGGAGGACAGGGAGGAGGAGCAGCTACTCCCTACCTGCTCGCCCCCAACCCGAGCCCATGGCTTCATGCCTTCATTCACTGTCAGCAAAGCGCCTGGTGGGTGACCCACCCTGACGAGCCGACTGACGCACACCATGGGAAATAAAACGGCGACGCCTCTGTCTTTTGTGAGGGCGAACAGAGAGCCCTGGAGAGCTGTTAGTGTTTGGTGAGAGGCACAATGGCGGTGCCGCCGGCAAGGCTGCCTCCCGCATGTGGTGCGATGGAGGCTCTGGCTCGGCCCTGGTTCCCACCTCCCTGGCCCATCGCTGCCTCAATACTGCATCCCAGCAATGTTGTGCTGAAATTTAATAGTAAATGGGGGAATCTCTTCCCGTGTCTGCTGGTACATGTCTCAGGCTATGGAGCCCAAGCAAGGTTTATAACCCCATTCACTGGCGGGCAGGCGTGAAGCCCAAGGTGGTCCCTCCTCAGGGTATTGCGGGAAGCCTGCAGCCACAACACAGATGGTTTTCTCCGAGTCCCTTTGAGATCTACATGTCTCCTGGCCGAGTCAGAAGATAGCTGGTGTGAAACACCTCTAAGGGAAACGAGCCCTTGGGACTGATGGTGTCCCAGGAGGGCCTTCAGGAGAAAAGTGCTGTCGCAGCAAGGACGCTATCTCCCCGAAATAACGCAAAGGCCAAAAGCCACTTTCCTGAGGAGGATGGCTCAGAGTAACTATCAGGGCAAATGGAAACAGGTCTTGTGCAGGGAGGGAAGGGATCCTCTCTGGCTAGCGCCAGGCCATGGGGACCTGGAATAATTTTGGTACAGGGGCCTTTCAGGTGGTGATTTGATAAAGTCCATTTCAGGTTGATTTTAGACAGATTGTGCTACTTGGATGCATCCCACAATGTATTTCCAGTTGGAAAAGGGAAGTTTTTATGTCACTGTGTGAGGCATTAGTGACACTTAACCTAACCTGTTCCTTGTGCAGTGCTGTTCACTTTGAGATCCATTAGTTCAAACTCCAGACATGGAGAATGGCTGGCGGCAGGATGGAAGAAAGAAATTAGCTTACAAGTGAAGACTTAAACAACTTGTTTTGCTTAGTCGTGCAGCTGAAGGCTAGCGTATACATCTGTGGGGAGCACGGAAGGGTAACAGTTTTCTCATAGTACATCAGAGAGGGAATAAATAAAAACCACAGGGAAGAAGAGCTATTTAAGCAAAAGGCCCAAGCTTTATAAAACAAAAGGATTTAAACTGGCAATGAAGAGGGAAATATCTAACTCCCCAGCACTTCACCCTGATAAACTCTCCAATCGGACTAGTTAGTGAAAAAACCCTGAAGTGCTTTCAGCTTGGAATGGGATCAGCTCTTGGAAGGGACGATGCAACGTGACAAACTGCAGTAGCGGAGCGCTAGGTCAGATCCAGGGCTCCCTTATAGTCCAATGCTCCCCAGTTCCTAAACAAGACAGGAAGCAGATCAGGCAGATCCTCCTCCTTTTTTGTTTGGGATGAACTGAAATGCAGTTCTGAAGGATCTCAAGAAGGACATGAAATCCGTTGCAGCTGGATCGGCCGCAGTGGGGTGATCAGAGTGCAGCACAGAGCATGAGTTAAGGGAAAGGAGAAAATGGAGGGATGTCACATCTCCAAGATGTCCAACGATTGGTATTTGACCAGAGTGAAAAGAGCACAAGTGCTCTCCATCCCTTCACTCTTCCTTCCAAATGTAAATGCAAAACTTTCCAGGTGGAGCCCCGCTGGTTCATTGGCACTGGAGGGCATGGAGAGGAGGCCAGTGGTGAGCCTGCAGCACAGCTGTATCCTTCCCCGTGCCCCCAAAAGCTGTGCTTCCCCTCCCTATGGTGCTGATTGCTGCAGTCACTGCTTTCCCTACTGGCCCAGGCTGCTGATCCCTCCTGCAACACCCATGGTCCTGCCATGTGCCTTTTTACTCTTCCGTATTAAAAGTCCCAAGCCAGTGTTAGGCTGCAAGGCCTCAGGCTCATATCGGCTCATTAGTAAAGCACAAACACCCTGGTTTTGCTTTTACATTTCTCTGACAGATTCAAGCTGCCTCTCCTCGGTTGCACCTTCAAGGGGCCTTGACGCGGAGTCCACCAGGAGGTCAGTGCCGTGCTCCTCACCCGCAGGAGGAGAGGTGGTCCTGCAAATGCTGCCTTCCCACCAGCTCTCCTGTGTTACCGTGGGTTGTGGAAGCCCTCCTCATTTTGTCCCCTACAAAACCCTGCCCTGTCTCATTTTCTCATTTTATCCATGTTAAATCATGGAAAATTCCTGTTAAAATTGTACTTTCAAAATAATGCCTTACAACCAAATCTGAACAGCTAACTAAGCCAATCCTTTGATTTTTTTTTTTTTTTTTAAAGTTTAGTTGCACTGCAGTTTTTCTTTTCTGCCACTTTTTCTGGCTTTGGCAGAAGATGTAAGTATGTCTGAGTGGCATGTAACTGGTTATGGGAAGGGACAGGGGTGCTCAGGCAATGAGCACACAGCTGCTCCTGGAGGGTTTTAAGCATTGTACAAACATGTAAAACAGGTCCAAGTTGCAGAAATTGTTTTGCAGAAAAATTCATTGTATGCAACAGAACTTTGGTACCCTTCATGGAAAACACGTATGCCTGGGTAGGTGAATTCTGTTGTGTTTTTCCATGTAAATGAATATATGTAATTTTACAGCCTACAATATTCTAACAACAACAACAAAGAAGTTTTCCACATTAATGCTGTTCTATAAACAGTAGTTTCTGCTTTGTCGGTATTTTCAGAGTATCTGTGTTTATTTGGAGAGCAATTCTTAAATGGAAAAACTTCAAAACTAAGCATGGAAAGGAGTTTTCACAGTGAAGCCTGATGTTCTTAATTATTGGTAACTTCTGTGTGTGCTTTACTGTAAAGATCCCATTTTATGCCCATTTAATGTCACCAGCAGCTTTACCATGGCTTCATTGGGAGCGGAAGGGCCTGTTTATTTCATTTACTTCCTGCTTTTTGCAATGCTTTTTTAATCTCTGTCAGCAAGATTGTAAGCGTTTGTATCTAGGGTTTTAATCCTCCCCCAAGAAGGAAAGCAACCATCTGCAAAACCTGATGAAATTTTTGCGACTACCTTTCTTCTCCACTTTTGGGGAACTATGATTTAGATCCACCTCAGCGAATGGTTAGTAGATGGCAGTGTGGTCTTAGCTTCCAAACCGAATATAAAATCCTTTAATGAAACTGCTTGTGGAAACAATTGCTAACTGTAGCTTAAAACAGGCCGTTCCCATGGAATCTTAAGTCTCTGACTCCAGTCACCTCTTAAGCAGAAATAACCTTTTAACTGACTTTTTTTAGCATGGGTGTAAGGTTATTTATAATTGGTTTTGACTCTGTAAATTATATATTCTGGACCGTTCATAAGCTGAATGTACCCTTTGCTGTCATGCTTAGGAGGGAGGAGCTGAACATATGTATAAATTGCGCTGAATTTGGTCAATTAGAATAATCTGTGTCCTGTGTATTTTGAGATCAGCAGGACTGGGATTTGGTTTCTTTACATGGGAACGTGACCTTTTGTTTGCTGGGAGGAGGCTGACCTTTTGCTCCTTTGTTAGTTTACAAGTCTCAAACCAAACCAGAGAGAACCTTGCTTCTCTTTTAACCAAGGAACACAAAGAATAAAATTAAGTAAATGTTAAAAACTGGAGATTGGTGTTAGTTAATTTTCTTAGCTAATACTACTGCTTATGATTTAGCAATAAACAGATTTAATGTGGAGCTCTCAGCCTATTTGCAAAACACTGTATCTACTAAAAGGCTGCTATGCTCGTTTACAGGTTCATGTCCTCAGGAATGCCTTAATGGAGCAGCCTGTACAGAGGCAGGAGACTGTGACTGTCAGTTATTTCAGGCTCAAGGAAGCAGGTGCCAAATTGGTAAGTTTTGGGCCAAAAGAGTCAAGTTTCAGCCTCAAGTGGGATTTAGGGTGCAGGGTTTTAAAACAATACTGTTAACAGCATATTTGTGATTCCCCTCGGGTAGGACTGTCATTCCCCCAGTAGCTAAGAGGATTAAAATGATATGCGGTAGGGATATATATAGAACATCATCAGGAATGCCTACATTTTAGCACTTGGGCTGTAATGATACATAGATACCATAACAGATAGATCACTGTCCAGTACCTCAGTAGCTAGCCAGCTTTTTTATAGTTAGGCTGAACAACCAAAAAGACACTACATTTTTCTAACAAACAGTGACTTATCGCAAATAAAATCACCAGCTATTTCAGTGCACTGTTTTCTGGAATCTGCTGTGGGTAGGGATCAACAAGAACTGTCTTCCAGTATCTGCAGTAGGTCTAAATTCCTTGCCTCTACTTATAATTAATATGTCTCCACTGAAGCAAACTAAAAACTTACAATGATCGCATGTGACTACAATTGCAGCCTGAAGATTAAAAAAAAATATATACTGACTTTATTTAAAGTTGAAGAAATGAGGTTATCTTTTGTTCTTGCTATGTATTTCCTTTATAAGCTCTTATTTCCTTTCTGAGCTTTTACTTTTGCAGATGCCTGTGACACCTGTCCGTTTTTGATTACTGTGCTTGTTGTAAACTGTGTTCTCTTCAGTACCTAACACTGGTAAGGACCGAGATGGGATTTGCAAATCATGGGGACAGTATAATTTTGAAACGTTTGATGGCATCTACTACTACTTCCCAGGAAATTGCTCCTATATTTTTGCAAAAGACTGCAGTACTCCAGAACCCCAGTACACTGTTTGGGTAAGTATGTGAGCATACGCTAGAAATAACACACTGAGTATTCCTGTGTTACAGGACTTATTTTTTATCATAAGTAAAATAAGTAGAGCGACAATAAATGGATCAAACCGTTGCATTGCTTACTTAAATATAAGACTCTGCTGCTGGAAAATGTCTAAGCCTATGTGCAGTAACTCAAAACACTGATGACATGATAATCAACAGAGTCAATGTATTAAAAATAGTTATTTCTTCTAGTTCTTTCTTATAGCTTCCCCTATCCTAAAAAGGATATCTGATGTCTCCTTTCTGGGAACAAAAATGGGTCTTAAAGCAGACCCTGGAACCTTCAATAAACTTCAGCTGTCAGACTCTAAAAAAATACCTGAGTTGCTGAGTAAAGTGCAAACAGCTATCACCTGTCTGATCGCTGGGCACCCAAGAGTACTGGGCCCTGATTCACAGCCATCGGCACACTGCGGGAAGTCGCCTCCCTGGCCCGCGGAAAACTCTGTCTCCTCTGGGGATTTGCATTCTAATTTTGGATTACCTCTTCATCATGCAGAGAAGATAACAGCTCACAAGCCTTCATCTTGACCTATGTATGGAAGGCACTCTTTTTAGTAATTTCCTCAAATTGCTGAGTATCCATGTTTAATGACTTTGGGTCAGGGAGAGTTCAAACCTACACCCTCTTTGAAGGTAGATGCCCTGTTTATCAGGCTGTTGGTTACTGTGGGGAGAGGATATGAGCTCATTATGTTACTTTTTACACAATGGTTGGGATTTGGTGCTGATTGGGCAGGGGAGAGGGAACAAGAGGGGTCCTAATTCTGAGCCATGGTGGTCACAGTGCTTGCAGGGGCAAGGGCAGACCTAGATGCTGATTTCTGCTCCAAGGAGTAGCTTTCATATATGACCTCCTCTCCCCCCAGATAACAGCATCTAGTGAAGATAAATCTTTCATCAAAACAGCCATTTCTATTCACTCAGGTTATAGACAGATGCTGTTACCTCTGCCTTCCACTATTTCATGTTTATTCTTTGGATTCTGTGTGCAGTTGTGACGTTTCAGGCGTTTTCAGGAAATGCTGTAGCAAAGCCCAAGTTTATATTAAAATCTAGAATCAATATTTCAGTGGATTCCAGTTTCTCTGGAAAGAGAGAAATTGCTATTCAATTGCTGGAACAAATCTCATGTTTTGCTAAATACTGAAAATGTTTACTCAGAAAAGTCACAAGTAATGCTGAAGCACTTCAGTCACTACAGGCTGGGCAATGGAGAGCCAAGAACCTTGCCAAATCCTCACATTATGGTCCTTTTAGATTTAATAATTCACCTCTCTAGACAAGAAGAAAACACAAGAATTATTTTGATTTTCCTCAATTGTGTTTCTGTCTTGGGCCAGGTTTACACAGAAACCATCTGTCAGTACCAGTAACATTTACAATAACTTTAATTATGATTTCCTTTATACATGTAAAAACTCTAATGCTTTTCCTGGTTTGGTTTATTTCACTCAGAGAAACAGTAACTGGTTTCCACTTCCAGGAATAAGTGTCAGGTTAGGAAGATTAATTCATGTATGTGTTAGCACTATATGTCTTTACCAAGAGATCTTTTCTACAAAAATGATAGCTCTAGTTACTTTTACAGCCTCCATTGCTATGTTTGCAAGATGTTTCCCAGTTACTAATCTATTTAGCTTCACAGCACTGTCAAGTAAACTGGTAATGCAACTCCCATCCTTCTCAGAGAATGGCGATGCACACAGTCATAGGAGTCATATTTGAGCTATCTGAACTGTCTACATTTTGATTTAGCTAATGATAGGTGTCTAAGATTCACAAACACATTACCCTGTCAGTGGTGTCTAAAATCAGCTCACAGGCTTTTGAAGCAGTGTAGTCTAGGGCATCCCACAGGTTTGGGTGGCTCAGTCCCACTGAGATTAATGAAAGCTCTTGAAGTTTTGCTCAAGCCCTTGGAGTAGGTATGTGTTTCAAACTCACTTAGACTACAAGAGTACAATTCAAAACTGTGTAGTAGTTAATTGGTTAGAGCATACACACAGAAAGCTGGAGACCTATATCCCTATCATCAGTCAGAGTAAATCTGAACCCACAGTTTTCAAGTCCTGAGAGCACACCCTGGCCAATGAAAGCTGTGTGGTCTCTGGGGAAAAGGACCTTCCTGCAGGAGTCGTGTGCTGCCGCGCTGAAGGCCAGGAATGCAAAGGAAGTCTGACTTCAGGGGTAGCCTCCTTTTCTTCAAACTATAAAAAGGAAGACTGCTGGCTTATCATGCCTGTTCCAAGGTCTGATTACACACCTTTTATGTAAGATCTACTTCACTGCCATAAAACTGTAGACATGCTGAGATAGGAGTTGCATGGTTTTCATTTCCGGAAGCATGCATCTGAGATCTGTTTAACACCTCTCTCTAAGTAGCAGGCAGTCATGGAAGTCACACATTGCCAACATCTGAGGCACAGTTTTGCAAATCTCTCTCTGGCTGACTGAAACTTGTATTTCCATTGCTGTGTTCAAACTAGGGAAGCTGATACTCGATTCAAGCCAATACCCTGGCTCACTATGCTATGTATGTATAATGGGGAGAGGCAGACCAGGAAAACCTGCCCTTATCCAACAGCAGGGCTGGAAAGCCAGTGCGAAACGGCTTTTAACAGATCCACGTAAGTTAGATGCCTTCAGTAATCCATGGGAACACTTCAAAATCTCAACAAATCCTGAGTGGTTCAAGAAAGCAAGTTGTAATTCAGCTGGTGCCAGTCTCAGCTGGCATGGAGAATGTTGATATTACTCTGAGTTTTGTATTGGTTTGTAGTCCCTTCTTGTAGATCAGACCTCTAGACAGAGCAATAGGGGTGTCTCCTCGGTGCAAATAACAAGCTCCTATGTTGGCAGCTACATGCTGGCTCACTACAGCGTCTCTGAAGTTCATCTACATAAAAGACCAGAGTATTTCACCCAGTTTTCAAGCCACTGTCTTGTGATGCTTTGTGCTATTCAATAGTTGTGGTACTTGTATTTCTCAGTACTATTGGGCAGCATGAACTTCTAGTTTTGCATATCTTTGTAATTATGACTTTTTATATTCTAAGTATTTATTTGTAAAGCTCTTTCAGTGTTTGGTGCATAGAGATGTAAAATATCATATATAAGTTTATGAAAAATTGCATGAAATTATTGAGAACAAACATGTATTCTTATTGTGGGTATATTTTTCCCCTCTAAGGTTCATAACAGTCCTCACTGTTACGGTTCCGTCTACACTTGTCAGAGGTCCGTCAGCTTATTTTTTTCAAACCAAGAAGAAATAATTATTTCAGGACATGAAGTAAGAAAAGAAGGAATCAGGTGAGTGCTCTAATCTGGGTTTTAACAGTTTATTGCAAAAAGATGGCCTGGAGTTTGGGAAATTGATGATTTTTACACCAGCCAGAGAATATAATTTTATATATATCTTTATTGATCCCTCACTGTTCTGTATTGGGGCTGACAGAGCTCTAGTGTGAACAGATGTAATGGTGCTGATGTAATACCTGAGTGAGGACAGCATACACTCCCCTCACAAACCTTGTGTTCAGCTTCTCAGCTGTAACCTAACAATTATCTATCCCATCCCTACTTTGTATAGACAAAGTCAGCATCAGACAATTCTAGCTAATCCTTGGTGCACCATGATACTCTTTTGAACAAGGCAGTCATTATTTATTCTTGGTAGCTATACTTAATGTAAGATATAATCTTCTTCTAGACAGGTCTGAATTGGTTGAATTGAAGATCTTAAGTCCCCTTTCCCTCTTTGAGGCAAAAACTCCACAAAGCATCTCTGAGGTACATCAGACTCCCAAATTTACCAGTTGTTATTTAATAAGTAAAAAGATGAGTGCAAGGCTATCATGAGTATGTTCTACTGGTTGTCAAAGTACAGAAAATTTCAAAGTGTTGTTAAGGTGTTCTCGCCATCCCCTTTGATGTAATGCTGTAGCCATTAGCATCTGAGACTAATAGCTACAGTGATGCTGTTCATCCCAACAGAAGTGACTTTAGAAGATTAGGATTAGATCTGTGCTGCAATATTATTGTCTAGGGGTCTTTGGCCAAAGGAGGAAAATATACAGTATTTTGGTCAATAGGATTTTCTGTATTGTAAGTTCCTCCATTTGCAGACGTCTAACCCAGTGAGGACACTGTGCCCAGAAGGGCTGCTCATGCTCATAGTGTCACATAGCTCCTTGCACAAAGCAGCATGCTCATGAAGCCAAGTATTCCTCAATGTTCCCATGCTGGGCTTCGAAAATGAAGATTCATTATTCCTTCAGGCTTATAACTGGTACTACTGATAGGTGTATACAGCAGAAAAGCATTCATTTTTGATGGTCAATATAAAGAAGTAAAGAGAAGAAAAGATAGTAAGAACACAACGAAGAATTGAATGGAAGTGACTGTATACGTCTGGGGAAAAGGGCTTAGCGAGTTAGAAGGTGATGTTTTATGTGGTATTTTTCTAGCACTAACCTCATCTCATCTGAGATCTTTGAAGCAGGCTATTTATTTTTCCAGATTAATGTTGCCTCAGACAGTTGGAAATGCTTTCCTTGAGAGACTGGCTGACTATATTCTGGTGAAGACTACCTTTGGCTTTTCTCTTGCTTGGGATGGAAACTCTGGTATTTATATTAAGCTGACAGAAGATCATAAGGGAAAACCTTGTGGCCTCTGTGGAAATTTTAATGGGAATAAATATGATGACCTGATACTGCAAAATAGTAAGTAAATAGCTTAGAAATACACCCTTACCTTGTGTGAACACCTTCCATGTTCACTTTAAATATAATACTGTAAAAAGGCAGAGTCCTGTTTCAGTTATTTCAGTTTTATTCAGAAAATAGAATATCTATTCTACTTTTCCTCATCATTAAAGATGCTAAGGGGAAAGGTCCCAGTTCAAGAAAGTATTTATATGTATGTTTAAGCCTCTTCTTTCTCAGCAAAGCACTTGGGGTATGTTTATTTTAGCTGATGGAAGTGCCTTCAAATAATAAATAAATAAACAAATGCTTGTGGTTTTCTCTGTGCTTAAGGATGGAGGGAGAAGGAGAGAAGAGCCAAAATGTTAGTATTTGGGAAAAGTACCATCTCCAGTCATTCATTTCTATGAGCATCATAAAAATGCCAGCTGAAATATGTAAATTTCAAAGCTGTTGCCAGGGAGTTCCTTGTATCTCTTTGGTGGTACGGTGTATTATGGGCCTCTGACTACCCTGTAGGATGAGGAGTTGCCCAATGCTGTGTGTGAGGCAGAGATGACTTGCTAAGCTGGTAGAATATTCTGTAGCCTATGTTGGGAATACTCCATAGGGACTTTTGTCCTACTTGCAAATAATGTGAGGGAAAAAAAAAGAACAAGCTTGAGAACGTGAGGAATATTTTTCTCAGTCTCTGATAAAAACAAAGCTAGGACTGCTTTACTGTTCCCATTAATTGCTGAGAGAATCTAGTCCCATGGCCCCGCATATTCTTAAGTCACAAAAGTTACCTCACTGGAACTTTTTTCCTCTCCTCTGTTTTTCCCCATTTTTTATGGTTGATAGCAGAGCTTTTCAACTTTCTAAGTGAAGGAGGATGCAGTGTACCTATCTTTGTATAGTATTTAAAAATCTGCCCAACATAAATTTTTCATACCTCTTCTGTCACGAGAGCAGTAAGTTCCCTGTGTCATACATTAACTTCTGCACACTAGAGTATAGTATATTTAATAACTAGTTAAAACTGGTGATCTGCAATAATGGAGAAAAATGGGGTTTGGAGGAGATAATGAATTAACATGATCTCTAAAAAATAGTAATTTCAGTATCTTTAAATGTATTATCTGTTATAAAAGACTTCCAGCTCTTAGCTCTCTTCATTTCCAGAGCTACATTTCTTCACCATCATTATTTCTTCTAGCATTTTTCTTTATCAGAAAGAATAGCATTATTGGAGTGTACAATTGAGAGTGCTATGAATCATTTTAACCTTGAATTAATTGTATAACACAGTGCCTTGACTCTGTGCAAATACAAAACATGAAGTTCTGATGTCTTCACAAGACTAGACTGCTAATTCAAATTACTTCTAAGCCACAACATTTTTCTAAGTGTTTCCAAATCTTATAAATCATTTGGGATGAAGATTTATCTCCCCCAGCTAAAATTCCCCCAGTAGCATAAGTGAAGGTCTTACATCTACCGTGAATCTTCCAGAGTCTGAAAGCTCTCTATGTGCAATGCCCCAAATAAATAAGTTGCTGAGAGGCATGTAGTACTCCATTTCAAAGCACAGTTTAAAAACAAACTCCTTTTCTGTTTCCTTATCTTCATCTTTAGTGGCATCTTTGTACTGCTTTAATATACAAGGCTGTATCTGTGTATAGAACTATTTCAAGGACAGTAATTTTATTTTGTGGCATTTTTTGAGGACTTAAATTTTTTTCAAGCCATGTAAAAATGTAAATAATATATTGTTAATGTTTTTGCAGAAGCAGAGTTATGTCAACAGGTTTACCTCTAGATCAAAGCCCAGCTTTTTATGTTTGGGAAGCGTTTTCTGCATAAAGAACTATTCTGTCAAGAGTGGAAGAAATGTTTCAAGTCTCCCTGGCTCTTCAGTAAAATAGACTGGTGGTTAGGATCTTATATTTGTTTATTTGCAGAGATCCAAGTACAAATATCTGATTAGTGTGCTTTGGGGCCTTCCACATTGCAGAGTGTCAAACTTTGTACATCTTGTGCTAGAAGTTGTTAGATTAAGTTCTGGATAGTACAGCTCTGTGAAAAAAAAAATGTAGCTGATTTCATTTCAACACCCTATCTCCTAACCATGCATAGATGTAGATAACTGTAGCATAGATTACTGTAAGGTTTTTCAAGGTGGAGGCAATATATCCTTTTTAACATCCTTAAGAACATAGAGAAAATGTAATATTTAGTTCTTCCTGCAAATATTTAGTTCTTCCTGCCTGGAGAAGCTGGTGGCTCATGGTGTGGATGGGTGCACCCTTCGCTGGGTTAGAAACTGGCTGGATGGCTGTGCCCAGAGAGTGGTGGTGAATGGAGTTCAATCCAGTTGGTGGCCGGTAACAAGTGGTGTTCCCCAGGGCTCAGTACTGGGGCCAGCCTTGTTTAATGTCTTTATCAATGA
>VZTL01017488.1:41606-52578 GCA_013400535.1 Scopus umbretta
GTTTGGTTTGGTTTGGTTTTTTTTTGGGAGGGGGGGGTTGATGGTTGGACGAGATGATCTCAGAGGTCTTTTCCAACCTTAACAATTCTATGATTCTATATATGGAAATTTTGCATCTGTTTCTTTAATGCCAGCCTTCTTGTATGTTCATGTATCTTCCTCAGCCTGTTGCCATGACTTCCAGTCATGCATCTCATTCATTAATTCTCCCATGGTCATGCTGTGAGGAGAGCCAGGCATGCAGTGATGTGTTTGTTGTAGGGCTTTTCTGCAGCAAGGGAAAAGGAGAGAGATAATAGTGCTAACTGACCTTTGTGAAACATGATGAAAGCCTTAAATTGTTTTAAAGAAATGTATTTTTTCTTAAGTATTCAATGCATGATGCTTGTCCTTATTTGTATATTTGTTAGAAAATTATCAGTGACTGCACTTAAAAAAATCCCAACCAACACCTAGTCATATTTTTTTTAATCTTTTCATTTAAATGTAGTATAAAATGCTACCTGAAATTAAAAAATAAAAGCAACATTTTTTTACACCACTCGTACTCTGAACGTATCTGTAACTGAGATAACGAACACATTGAAAATCTACCAGAAATTTCCAAGCTGTCTTTTGTGTTGACAATTTTTTTTTCATGGATGATCTTTCAATGTTTGCATGCAGTCGGTGAATATACAGAAGACATTGCTGAATTTGCAAATAGCTGGGCTGTGCAAACCTCAGATGACGTAGCTTGTGTACCTACAGCCTCAGATTTTTCCAGTCCTTGCTCAGCTAATGCAGAATCCACTGAGGTAAATTAATCATGTTTTATACATATCTATATTTTATATATAGATATATATATTCATAATCTTCACTGCCTAGTGATGAATCTAGCAATGCACACCATATTGAAAAAAGCCCTAAATGCATTGAGGTTTTGAGAAAGGGAAGATTCAGATAAGGACTGTTGCTAGGGAATGTCTGAAGACCTTCAGATGTTTAGCTTAAAAGTGCAAAGGCTCAGATAGGATGTGCCAAGTGGCACAAGTCTGCTGGCAGAGCTCTTCATTGCTGCATTAAACTTGGGTTCCGTTTCTAGTCCTGGCGTCTTACACCTCATAATTTTGGAAATTGTGAAATACTGCAGTAGTAACATGCTCAGCTCTTGCATTGACACAAAATGCTTTTTTTGTCATTTCACACTCTTTCATCATAGCTGGTTTAGAAGCAGCATGCAATCAAGCCAGCCTAGGCAGAGAGGACAAATTTTAGCAAGAATAATACAAGAAACGTAATAATAAACCGACACTGTGAGATTCTCAAATTTTAATGGGGATATAAAGAACCCTAGATTAAGGAAACAAAGCTAAAAGGAATTATGCTTGTTCAGAAAGTGTTTGCTAACTGTCATTTACTGATTCTCCTTAATGCGCAGGACATATTCTTCAAGTGCCAAATATTCCTACAGTTTCCTTTTCTCAGCTGTCATGAAAGCATAGATCCGTATTCTTATATTTCTAGCTGTATGAATGATCTTTGCAGGTAAGACTGGAGTTCTGTATTTATTTTTGATGCATGAAATGAATGCTCACTCTCTTGTTTGAGACCAGAACTGAGCAGCGTTGAGGGAAGTTAGGAGGAATCAAATTCAAAGTGAAAGGATGGGGTTTCTTGGTTGGTGATTTAGTGTAGAAACAAAGGACACAGAACCAGCCCACCAAGAGATATTTCAATTGCTAAAGGTTTACATGGATTCAAGGAAATACTAGAAAAATACATGGAAGAGAAATCCATGGAGAATCACTAATGACAAAAGAGCAGCTGCTAATCACAAAAAACCTGAAACCTGTATCTGAAGGTTCTGAATCAAAAATAAATGGAGATGATACTAGGGGGAAATATCAATGATACTGGAGGAGCTGGACCTTGTGTCTGACACAGTTGGACTGTTTTTATGGGCAACCACCATGGTTCGAATTAGTAGAATTTTTCTGAATTGTTTTATTTACGTAAATTCAGAGTTGTCAAAAGAAGTTCAACTCTCATTGGCTTTGGTGGGAGTTAGACCCCCTCAGCTGCTGGCATTATATGCAGCCTGGTATTTTTCCCTTAGCTTTCCAGACTCTTGGTTAGTTCTTGTCGTTCAAGTCAAGCTGGTGCTCCAGAGTGTAATGAATAGATGACCGAGCAGTGTACCACTTCCTTTTTAGCAGGGTTTTAAATTAAGAAGTAATTGTCATAAGTAGCAGGATTTTTACCAAATACCTTTATGGCCTTCTCAGAGTATTATCAATTTTATCAATAACATACAGAAAGGATCACAAGACTAAAAGTAAGAATCACTCAGTATAATCCGTTACAACTTGTTAGTTCATTTTTGATGAATTTTTAGTTTTCTGCTTTACCATAAAGTCAGGATGGACGAATTTGTGTTTGTAGGCAAATCTCTGAAGTATGCTTCCTGAAGTTTATGATTTGTACTTTGAGATGAGCTGCTTCTGTATGGTCTTTGTAACTCAGGAGTTTATTGTGACTTTTTCTTAGCAAAAGAAGAGTAGTGAAAAGCAAATTTTCCAATGTGATATTGAATCAGTGTCACAGTGTTAAGGAGGATTTGATTTTTGTCATGCATATGTGTGTTGATGTAAATTGTATGAATTTTAAAAACCTTGAAGGAAGTTTCTGTGTCTCAGAACCTCATTAATTTAGGCTTATTTTGTTTATAAAAGAGACCTCTCTTCTTGTGGCTTAGTGTCAGTTTATGAAGTTTTTTGTGGGGCCATAGTGTGTGCCAAGTATTCTTTCTATTAAGACCCATTTAATTGGATTGGATAAGGAGAGCTGGAGACACTCTGATAACTGTAACAAAAAGTATAGTGGTGTTGGACTTGATAACAGATGTGTTGAAAGCAGAATACAAACAGAATATAATATATTCTTAAGACCATTAATTTTGGAAGCATGATCTTGTGTGCTGAACGACAAACTCAGCTGATCTGTCACAGTCATGCTTATAATAGAAATATTGTTTTATGACTAGTTCATTATGGCATCAAGTCCTCCACAGTGAATGATGGGAGTTGTTGGACTTTCACAGTAATAAAAGGTTGGTGGTGTCTCGCCTTATGTGACTTACATCTGAATAAAATTTGAGTTTACCTGGACACTGATGAATGTCTCTTTACTTGATCCTGGCAAAAGCACACTGTACAGCTTCTTCTGTATAGACTAAAGCAGAGATAATGTCTTTGCCCAAGGTCGCGCTGTAAATCCCTGAGCCTGTCTACAGTATTCAGTGGATAACGAGTCCGGTGCCGAGCACTTCAGCACAAGGTCAGGAGTCCACCAACAGGGTTCTTCTTGCCTAAGTTCAAGGACTGACAGGCAATTGGAAACTTTAACTTAGTACTTGAACCAGAATATGTTTTGTCAGTGTAGGTCAGAGCTTCCACGTCAGGCAGGAGGGCGAGGGCCTGAGACATGGATCTTGAGACTGTTGAGTTGTCCATTGTCTTCAAGACAAGGTCATGTTTCTCTTTCACCATAAGCAGCATTTATTTTTTTTTGTAATAAATGAGTGGTTTTGTTCATTGTAGTAGTATTAAAATGAAATAACTTTTTTTGAGATCAAATGATAAAAACACAACAGTGTATTCAGTATAGCCCATTCCTTTTCATAATATTTTCACTGTGTGCTGTCGTGACTGAGTGGTGTCAGCTATGTGTGAAGTATCCTGTGCAGTGTCCAGTGGCAGAGATTTGTAGGTGGGATTTGAGTTCCTTGATTACTCTCTTGTTTTATCATTTCAGAGTGGATGATGATGAAACATACTGCAGGGCGGTGACAGAGTACGCTAGAGCATGCTCACATGCTGGGTCCCCGGTGCGGGACTGGAGGGATGACTTTCCTGCCTGTAGTAAGACTCTTTAATAAAGCATTCTATGTGACCTTTGAGGTACCCCATGTATTCATTTCAAATAATTCCATCTTGACAACATTTGTCACTATAGGACTCAAATCTGATACTGAAGTAGATCAGCCAGCTTCACTATTGCTGGTGAATGATGAAGTCGATGACTTGCTAGAGGAATATTTTAATTCCATTGGGATCTGATCTAGATCGATACAAAATTCATGTTTCTGCAGATTGCTTGAAACATCATGTGGGCTGATCATATTCTAGGACAAAGAACAAACGTCTGTGGAGATCTGATATTGCCCCTCTTCCCAGATGACCTTTCAGCCTCTACTGGCCCTATAACAGAATTAATACAGTTAATCCAGCTCCTTCTCATTGCCACCACTGCTCACCAATTGCAGTTCAGTCTCATGCACAAGACTCTGAACTAGCTGGGATATGAGCACATGTCCCCCTGTCACAGAAACTATAACTTCTTTTGGAGGGATGATGTAAGAATTTGGTAAAGAAAGACTTAAATAGTGATAAGAGATTCACCACAGTTCATCATTTAAAGCCTCTCCAAACAATCCATTGTACCTGATCTGAATAATTATCTATACCAGCAGCGCTGCACAACTGTGTATTTGAGAGAGCGCAGTTTTCCAGTATGGAAAGAGAAATTGCACTAACATTCAATGTACCATGTATTTTTTTCTAGCTGAGAAGTGTGAAGACAGCTTTGTACACCGTGACTGTATCAGTTGTTGTCCTCCAACCTGCACATTTGAAAAAGATTGTCTTGGCAGCAACCTACACTGCTTAGATGGCTGTTACTGTCCAGATGGTAAGTACTGTCAATTTTATGTGAAAAAATATGTGTAAAGCTAATATCCAACATCATGATAAAGTTGTCTAAATAGACTGTGATTAAAGCCTGAAAATATTACTATTGTAAATTCTGCTCTAGCTGAGCTGTTGTTATTCTCACTGTGATTCTTCCTTTTATTGTGTTCTAAACATTTCTCTAGAATACAAAGTGATTCAGAATGAAATATCAGTTAAAATCTGGAGCCATCAGTAATGCTTGCTACAATAAGATATTGTATAGATTTAATCCACTTTATTTGAATTATTCCAAAATATATTGAGGTTTTGTTTAAACAGAATGTGTCTTATGCTCTATACAAGAAGACAAACTTCCTGAGACCTGTACTCAATAAAAATTAGGGATTGGACTATGAACAGTCCTGTTCTAGAAGGATTAAAGATTATGTGATCTCAGAATCTTTTAATTTTTGAGTCTGTACAGTTTTACGTACTTAAGGCAGACATTTTTCATAAAGGAACTATTCAGAGTGACAACTGCTTTGAGAAAGCTTCACTGTTTGTCACTCTGAGCTCTCTACACTTGCTGGGCAACTCTTTATGCTAGTCCCTGGATAAGACTGGTGAGATCACCTTCTGGCAGATTTGAATGTTTGAGTCAGACAGGGAAGAGCAGTGATCCGGAGTTTGTTAATTTGTTTTTTTATCTCATTTATTAACTTCCCTCCCAATAGGTCTCATTATGGAAAATGGAACTTGTATCTCTGTGTCGAATTGTCCTTGTATTTATCATGGAACTGCCTTCCCTGTAGGCTCAAAAATTGAACAAGAATGTAGCAACTGGTATGTGAAAGCCTCAGGTCTGTGTTTCCTCTTTCTGTGACTGCTGCCTGTAGTTTAACATCATAGTCACATTTATATTTTAAAGAATAGTATCTATGTTTTACAGTCTGGGCCCTGTGTATCACTCAAATATGCAGGCTATTCTATGGAAAGGGTGAATTCAAGACATACTAATTAGCTCAGAGCTGCTCTTTTTGCTAAAGATCAGAACACTGAATTTCTGTGTTTTGTGATTTTTCTTTTCAGTATTTGTACTGGTGGCATTTGGAACTGCACTGATCATGACTGCCCAGGTATCTGTATTTTATTGTTCTTTGCTTTCCTCAGTGGACATAAGGGATAAACTTTTCAGAAGACAACAGAACCAAATATGATCCAAGGGCTTGGGATACTAATTTAAGAAGAAAGATTAAGCAGATGGACATTGACAGTAGCAGTGGTCCATCTGGGGTGAAGCTGTTAACTGCCTGCCCTTACTCATCATACCTTTTCCCATTTGCTTCCCTAACTCAGTGTGTTACATCCACCTCTTATTTTCCATCTCCTGTTTATGCCCTATGTTCTTTCGGGCAAGTGGCTTATTTCTACTGCCTGTGCAGTACCTAGGCCAGGTATAAGGATCTCCTCACTTCTCAGTGCAATTGTAATGCAAATAATAAGAAAAACATCATTCTGATTCTCAGTGTGCTGTATTTTCTCCCTTGTAACAGCAGTTCATGTTTGGATAATGAACCTTATCTTTAAGGATTGCATGTCCCTATAATGAGTTACTCAGAGGAACATGCAGTCATCAGTATTGAAACTCCCTTGACAGTTCTGTATCTTAGACAATTTTACACTATGAAATGCATGACAGAGAATTGTTTACAAACTAAGGAGCTCCCTCTGAATGAGGTAACAAACAAGGCTTAGCAGTTACTAAGCAAGACTTGACAGGGTGGATCTGTAGTGTTGACTCTGAGAACCACTCCATATGTCTTGTGTGGGCATGTGGGGGGTTAATTATGACTACTCTAGTCTGGTCCTAGGGACTGAATGCCTGTTGGTAGCGGAAGCGTGTTAGATGTGCTCCCACAGAGCACCTCCTTCAGTAGTTGCAGCCAGAACGAACCTAGTTCTTGTGCTCTGACACTGCCCCATGGTGTGAATGAAAGTGCAGTAGTGGGGACGTGCTGGAGAATTGCTTCAGCAGTGCACTCCTGATCTGAATGGAAAAACGAATATAGATGTGCCCTGAAGACAGACAGCTGCAGCCTCTTCATACCTGCGGTAACAAGCAGTGCCATAATACCGAGAGGGAAGGAGAAAGAAGCTTGTCCTCTTTCACAACAGTCATGCCAAAAGATGATGAGGAAGAAGATTCTAGGAAACTTTGGAGCAGTAATAGAGAGAAAACATTTTTGTATTTTAGAGAACTAGTGACTCAAAGGCATCTCATCTAGTTAGAACCAAAAGGCGCTGCACATCGGTGTGTGCAATATGAGATGGTATCTGATGGAAATAGGTGTATATAACATACTTTATTTCCAAACGCTGTAATAGCTGGATAGATTAAAGTTAGCCTGGATTGTATGCTTAGAAATAAGGAGAAAGTTTCTTACTTATATCTCTCTTTCATCATTTACAGAATAATGTTGCATTGTTATGCAAGTGAACATTCTTATTTATCCTTTTTCTCTCAAGCTGAGTGCTCCATCACAGGTAGCTCTCATTTCACAACATTTGATGGACGTCATTTTACCTTCCTTGGGATTTGCCAGTACATTTTGGTAAAAGGCACCGGAAAAACCAAATTCACAATCACGTTACAGAAAGCACCTTGTGGACAGGTAACTCACATTTTTGTTGAATATTCACAACAAATGTGTCTATCCATATTTCAGGCAATCTTGTATAGGTTCTACTGTAAACTATCACATTATTTTTAACAGAAAATATAAATTGAAACCATTTTACAGCTTTTTTATAAGCAGTTGTATTGCTACATGTTGTATTGCCCTTTGTAAAATCAGTTGCATCTTTAGAGCGATAAAGTATGAAGAGTTATTAATTTATGCTCATTAAACAAGTATATACATTTCTGGTTATGGTACAGACAGATGTCTTGGGCTTTAGAAAAGCTCTTGCTGGCAGCACTGAGCAGGTTTAATATAATGCTAGTTAGGCAAGAGGGGTTTTTTTGGTAGTTTCAGATTTTTAGTTGATATGTTATCACATATTTAATTTGTTGGAACAATGCCTTTTAGAAAATTATTGAAGAGACTAGCCACCACACATATTTGTTTGAAAGTATTTTGGCAGGTATCCAACAAAAGGCTTTATGAATAGATGTGCTTATGAAAAGTACTTATCTGCGAGACTGGATTTAATGATGTTATTAGTCACCTAGGCTCTCAGGAGAAGGGGCTCGGAGACTGTGACTCACAGGTGCCCGTGTGCTGAGGGCTGCGATGCCTGAACTTGTCAGCAGGGAGTGATGCACTGAAACTGCCCTACTATGGGACTGCCCCTCATGTCCCTTCAAAAGCTAGACTGTGAGCTGGTACCTCTGCTTTTTTTGTAAGCACTTCCTTCTCCTGCATAGGTGCTGAGACTCCTGTTTCTGCATTTCAGGCGGCCTCAAACATGAAATGGTTGGTTAGGTAGCCACTGAGAGACAGGGATGCTACTGGAAATGACCCTTAGCACAGCTCTAGGCACCTTGGAAAGCTTCTGGGTGAAAACACTGGGGCCCTAGGGATCATAAGATTCTTGGTTTAAGCTGGTTATGTGTCACCTTTTGTCCTGTACTTCATAAATTCTGCCTGGATAGCACTCTAAAATGATGGGTGTGAGTTAGTTTGTAAGTCAGCATTTTTTCATAGTTGGATATTTATTAATTACTGTAGTATAATTCTGGAGAAATTTTATCCTTTTGGTCTGCAGTCAGAGATCATGACTACGTTTCAAGGTGAGAAGCACCTTCAAGTGTGCAACAATTTCTTTCTCCTGCATTGCTGCATCTGGGCTCTGGTTGCACCAGCTTGATGTAACATCAGACTCTTGCTCAAACACTGGTTAACCCAGCAATGAGGAGTACCCAGGGTGGCCATGCAAGTATGGCCTTTTGAACCCAGTATCAATACTTGGGGACCTCTGTCCTCTTACTACTAGGCTGCCATAATAGCTGAAATGCATTCTCGTTGCTTTTATATGCATATGCAATGTTTGATTATGTTGTACATACAATTTTGTGTGTGCTGTTTAATGCTTTGAGTGATAGCTTACAACTGTTATTAATTTATGCAAATGCCTGATGACAGTTCTGGTATTTCCTTTCTATACAACTGTTTTTTCCCCTGTTTGTTTGGTTTTGCTTTCCATGGTAGTACTAATGTCCTTGTCTGTTTCTTGTGGTGAAACTTGTTTCTACTTAGAACTTTGACCACGCCTGCATTGAGTCTGTAACACTAGTTCTTGAAGATGATGTGAGCAAACAAGTAACTCTCACGAGATATGGTCAAGTCCAAACTGGCCCTAACCAAGTTTTTAACCTTAATGGTAAGAAGTGCATAGAGTAGAATTTTACCAGGGTTCACATTCTTTCTTTTATATGCTCCGAAGATTTTTAATAATATCTGTCTATGAAAAAGGAATTTCTTTAATATTTGATTTCTTATAACCTTAGTAATGGTTCTAGAAATGTACTTTTTCAGCCTGTGAAATAGAGTCCTTCATTAGGCCCTCATTTCTTTGCATTTCTTATCTTGCAGAGTGCCTGGAAATTCCACTAATTTTGTATGCATTTTGGGGGGAGGCTATAAGAAAAAGAAGGGAGGTGAAGAGAGGTTGGAAATTATCTTGATGCTGATGTTAAGGTCTAGCTTGATTAAAGCTTTTTGGAATAATTGGCATGGAATAGAATCCATGTGCCCTGTGGGATCTACGTTGCTTTCAGCGCTGACTTATGCTGTGATTTCAGGCACATTACTTCAACTTTTTGGAAAGGATAGTAAAATAAATCAGCCTTAAAAGGATATTATAAAATTAAGCACCGAAGGTGGAAATGATATTTCTAAATTTCGTACCTTACAGTGATCAGTAGTAAATTCTTACTGGATTTTCAGTCTCCTTCTGAAAGAGTAAAGTGGGAGTTCCCCTTTCCTTTCCCAGCCTCCAGCAAAACAGAGTTTAGGGGATCTGTGCTGGTGGTTACAGCTATGTCTTTTCTTCATTGAATTTGTCCAGTCATAGTTCTGCTTTTGGCATTCACAGCTTCCTATGGCAATGAGTTTCATAGCTCAGTTATACTTTCAGTTATGTTGACAGTTCTGCTTCATAATTTCATTGATAATTTCATTTTATGTCTTTTGAATCAGTCCCTATTCACTTTCTTGTCTCTTTCCATAGTCTGCGACAAATATAATCTATGACAAATATTTTGGTGTCACATTCTTGATAACTGGGTGTATCTAGTAAGTCTTATCAGCTAAGAACATCTTTAAGCATTTCGTCTGCCTCTTCTCAGTTTATGCACCTAAGTGTGTGTGTGTGCATACATAGAAGCTGCTTGTGAAGGTAGATCTGCTTTAAGCCTGCAGCTGCAAGTAGCGCAACAATGTATAGCAAATGAATGCTGTGACTGTGAAATTTCCATTTCCTTGCATAATGGCTTTGCTGGGAAGGAAAGCTGGGAATTTGATAGGGCCTTAGTTCACATACAGTCTAAGGAAAGAGCTGTACTGATGTCATATCAATGGTAGTGAGAGAGAGCCTTCTATCTAAAGATTGCAATACACTTTACAGACATTTGTTAATTAAATCTTATGACATCCCCGGAGACTAAGAAACAAGTGGTTTCTTGTCTTGTCTTCATATTGCCAGAGACATGCTGTTGCATTGCTTTCTTCTAAAAAAAATGGAAATGTGACAGTGTTTCTGGATAACTCACAGGTACAGAAAGGTGAGAGATTTTTTACTGTTGACAGTAGTTGCAATTCCTGATTTGTGTTGCTAATGAAAAAGATATGTAGTCTTATAAATTCAGATGGAGAATGGGTGAAGTTATTTGGCTGCAGGTGAGGTTGTGCATAGTTTCTAATTTTATTTCTGAGTTTTCAAAATCTATTTTATTTAAGGGGTAAAGCAATACAACCTGGAAGTTGGATTTCAGTGACTGTTTTTCTTTTGCTATGTGCAGGGGCTATTGAAATTCAGAATATATCTTCTTTCTTTGTTCAACTGAAAACTAATTTTGGTTTGAAGATACTGTTTGCTAAAGATGGAGAGAGGATCTATGTTCAAGTTGATGTTGGCTGGAAGAGAAGAACATTAGGACTATGTGGAACATACAATGGGAATTTAAGAGATGATTTTCTGTAAGTTGCCTATTGTACATTTAGATTGTATTTAAGTGAAAAGTTTTGTTGAATGTA